>JAANSM010002355.1:0-15304 GCA_036850725.1 Orchesella villosa
CTTATACTTAAAATTAGAGGAGTAGCTGAATTTAGTAATAACTGGCGTGAAGTACATTTACATGAGCAACTGTCAAAATACATGTAGACGTAATGAACGTAATGGTAAGAGCAAAATATACGATTTCTCTTTGAAGTCAGCAGGTAAATAGGAACTGACTTGGTGTACGAGACGGAGAAATATAACATAACAAAATGTGTAATAGTAATAGTAGATTGAATTAATTGTAAGAACTGTTCCTGGTATGAAATAAATTCAGATCCTGTTGTACTTCACAGTGTATTTCCCAGAATTAACTTCAATAGCATAGAAACATAGAATCCTATCACGAAAGAAAGCTTTGTAGTCAGCTTTCTTTTATATTTCTTGATCACCATCAAGTTGGTGATGGGATGAGGTTGGGCTGTCATCCAACTATCTGCTATTTAGCATGAAGCGTTCTTCATGCAGTATTGTTGTCTTGTAGATGGGTGATCGATGCGCTTGTTTTGGTGATGAAGTAATTTCTATGAAAAGAATGGATGAACATGGATGCACAGAAACAGTAAAACTAGTACGCTTTCTCTCAATACACCATGAGTTTATAATACTGAACAAAAAAGATTAGTAAGAAATTGGATCAATCCGTTTTAAATACTTCACAAATGCAATCTCTCCCAATTGCTCCTTCTCCATTTAGTGCAAAGACTTTGAAGACGTTCCGGAGAAATTGCAAAGAATCTGCTATCTGCTTTCAGAAAAGCTACAAAAAAGGGTGCTCTGCTTAAGAATCAGATGCTTCTCTGTAGTACACAAAAGGATTGTACTAAAAATAATATCATTAACCGGAAAACATTCAACGTAAATGTGCAAAGTTTTGACATAGCCACACATTCTCTGTCAAAAAAGTACTTTTATTCACATTATCCACCACCAAGAAATTGCACAAGGGGGAATTTGGACTGGCATGATAACATTTCGTTGCTTACTTGCCCTCGCCCCGATTTTCTGTAAATGATAAAAGAAATTGAAATATTAAATATTAACCCGAGCACCTTATCAACGCCATGAACTTAAGGGTTCAGTGGTTTTGCTTGTTGTGCACATCGAATATCGCCCTGTATAATCAATCCAGGTGTCGAAAAAAGGGAAAAAAAAGTTCACGAACTTTAGCTTTTACTGTCAGTAAGATTCTTCTGAATATATTCATGAGTAATGTAATTACAGGAAAAGCAATTTGGCTTCATTAGAAGTTTTAATCATTTAGCAACCCGTATCAAAGCGAATTCTCAACCTGCCCCGTAAAGCTTGAGAAGTTTGTTTGTGCTTGAACTTTGCTGTTATATGAGCATCGGTTTTCAAGTCATCTGCTTATACGAGATTTCCATGAGTTAAAAACGAATTCTGACTCGGATTAGAGGAGAAGGTGAAATAATAGGGTTGAAGTTTTATAAATAAACCACATTATGCACTATCAAAGACGAACAATCGCATTGAGAGTTTTCTCCATTAACGTCAAGAGAAGCTTTAAAATACGTAAAGGATAAATTTGTTTCTTATGTAGGATAAGTTAGATGAATGCACCAAACTCTGTCCGCGAGAGATAATAAGTAGGTGAATTTGTGCTCTTGAGCTTGATTTTGCAACTGTCTTTGCAGAATCCTATGATATTTGAAGTCTTTTAGATCTAAATTTCTGTTTGAAATGTCATTTCCATTTTAGTTCGGGGGAAAGTAGAAGTACGTGTTAAAGCGTCCCAAGTGTATAACTTTAGCTTCTTGAAGATCACATGAGCCTTCAGTGCCAAATAAAGATCCACAGTTGCTTAGTGGATCTGAAAGAGTTTTGTTCGATCGGATCAAGAGCAGAAACCACAACCACGTACATACATACATATATTGCATTTGTTGACCGTCCAATGAAGTAGTGAAAAGAGAGTCGTTGCCAAAAGCGAAAGTAGATATCAGTGTCCCACTGAAGGTTGTTGTGTTCACTTGAACGCATCCTATGCAAGAGTTTGGTTCTACAGACATTCATTCATATATATTTATATTTGTAAGTCTTCAGAATAGTTATTCCGTGTAATGCTTTCCAACAACGGGTTCTTTGTACTTATCGCATAGGAAAAATAAAGCCGTCACTTCACAATACGGTCGTTAGCGGCAGTATTTTCATTTCCACCAGCTACTTTTTTTTTGAACCAAAGATGGGTGATTTCATTTCATCAACAGAGAGTAGTAAGGATCAAAATAAGGTCGGTGGTGTGGTAGGGTGGTGAAGAAAGAACACATTCATGAAAAAGTAGCGATGCGAGCGAATGAGAAGGAAGAAAAACGCTTCTGAAGATAAAGAAACTCTCACAGAATGTGATATGTGTGGTACTCCCTCTCATTGTAATATTCTGAAAGGAAATCCGTGCTTGTAATTCACTTTTTCATAGGGAAATTCCAAATCCTTTTTCCCTTCCTCTATTTTTATCTACAAAAGGCATCACCAGAAGACGAAGCAGGCAGACGCGAAGAGGGGAGAATGATGAAAGATTTATGAATATTCCACAATGAGAGGATTTGGAATTCATTTGTGGATTTTTGATGCTTTATTCAGGTGAAGGCTACTTTCCATCTGTCTGCACTACCCAAAAACGGAAAGGTACAATTACTTATTTTCACATTCAACATTGTACGTGTCCGAGAACAAAACAACCAGTGTACACAATGAATGCAAACACTTTTTTCTTCCTATTTTTGCAAGACGGGTCTTCATATCCTATGATTATAATTTTGAAGCATTTTCTTTCCTATTACAAATTGAACCATTTCATTCTCATATCCTTGAGTCACGTTCTCTAATCTAAAAATACAATATGCGGTAATATTTTGTTGACAATGAGGTCGTATAGTTCTGAAAGCTTAAATTATTTCCGAAATGGAAAAGACTGAATGAAATTAATTTTGCAGCAATGTGAAAAACATGTAATGTGGAAGTACTCCTTCTTATTGTATACATATTACAAACACATTTCATACACAAAAATTTTGTGATTCAACGAATATTTTTGCAATTTTCTTCTGACTTCACAAGATTTCCATCAGTTGTACATAAGCGGTGGGGGTTGGAATGTAACGATTTCGAACGGTGAAAGCAGTTGTTATAAAATAACTGTATTTTTCTCTTTCCTCATTTTCTTCTTGAAGTTATCATTTTCTCCAGCGTTGGCGCCATTTTCCCCTCTAATGGGATCTTCGCATGACCAAGAAATCAGGTTGGCACATGAAAAGATTTCATTTGATTTTTACCTTGTAATATCTTACAATAGCGAATTCGTTTAATTTTAATGGTTATATACATGCACATAATATTGATATACGTCATGCGTTGCAGTTTGTCATGTAGAAGCTCGGTGAAAAGGTTTCATTAGTTTGGATTGTTGAGATAAATGCATAATATCATCATCGTCATCATTTCTTCATTGGGATGAAACCATTGTGTCTTCCAGTTTACTGATCAAATACCCAACATAAAGGAAAGGATTTTCATTGTCATGTTTTCTGTCTATTAAAGCTATTGCTTTTTCCAGTTTATTTCTCTCATGAATAAAAGCATCGTTTTCAGCTCTGGAGACGAAACAAAATGAACATGACGACGTTGATACACGGAGGATGGCAGTACCATGCCAAATGCCAGCATGACGGACCGTAACAACTTTGTTTCTTTTATTTACTCGCAGCGTCACAACATCTAAACTTACACACACATGCATGCTTGGATGCATCGCAAAAAAGAGCATTTGTAAAAAATATGTGTACAAATGCAAGTTTTTTTTCTTCTGAGCGACAAGAAAAAAGTATTTGAAGAGCAATTTGTTACTTTCAAAACTACCATGATATTTGGCATGTTAAAAAGAGATGAATGAAAAACTCTTAAAGTGCTTCTGTTTGTCTCTTTTTTCTTGGTATAATAGTTCTTTTCCACATTGCCACATGCATACGTACACAAGCTCTCCTGTACCTTTTATTGAAGTGAGAGTGTTTTGTCTTGAGCTTTGTAAGCCCACACTTATGAAGCATTGAGGGTGAAAGCGATTTTAAGTGTTGCTTTTATTTTAGAGCTTTTGTACGATTAATGACTAAAAATATGGCAAGGAGATCCGACGTAACGAACTTTTATAGTTACTGGGCGAAGTGACTGCTGCTTTTCATTTCATAAACCATTTCAATTTCACAGCAATTCATCAGTAAATCAATGTATTATTAAAAAGAATGAATAGAAGGAAACGTCATTATGCGACAATGATGGCGTTAAAACTACTTGATTGCACACCTATTACTGCTCACTTGCGTCATTTCCCAACTATGTGAACTCGAGTTTGATAAGAAAATGAAATTACGTTAAGATGTATAGCGCTCCAGTGGGAAAAATCTAATACCTAATTAGATTCATTCCATTTGATCTCAACGACACGATGATGGGAATCTATTTAAAGTACATTCCTGCGATTGCATGAAAATTTGTATACATATATCTTTATGTATCTCTGCAGATCTCTTATAAAATCTTTGAGATCAACTTCCAAAGAAACTACTTTACTTCAAGAATGTACTTCTTGAGCCATTTTCTCACGACGATGGTGTTCATAATGTGAGTACACAGCTCTAAACTACAATTCCTGCCATTAGTCTTGGTGCTTTATTAAATGTTTCTTCCATTTTAAAAAGAAAGCCTGGTTGAGGGCTTACTATAAGTGGGTTTTGAGTGGGTGGATATGACGCTCTTTAATAATGCTGAGCTAGCTGGAATCCCCCAGTGTTTCATGAGCGTGATGGACATGTACATGAAGTGTACAATATAGTGAAAATTAAGTCGTTTCATGTCGGTTGCTTGTATAGTGAGCTGTAAATTGAAATTGGAATGGGGAAGATGCAAGCAACATATAATAGTGACATTTTAAATGCGGAGAGCAACTAAATTGGAATTGAGGATTACCTTATGGGAGCAGTTTGATGGAAGTAAGTTTGTAAAAATGGCTTCTCAGTATTCAGTGCATCGGATACAGGATCCTATAAGAATTCATCTGCAACACTGATTAATAATTTACATACACCGTTCCCGTCAGGTAACCTGGGCCGAGCTAAATTCCAAAGTACGAAACCTATTGCAGCTCATTTTGATTTTAGTTGAGAGAAGTTTCACGAAATGTTCCCATTTTATATAGAGCCCAATACACAGACAAGGATAAGTGAGAGTGAGTAAGAGAGAGACAGACAGAGTCAAGATCGAAATGTAAGGAGAAAGAAGTACGCAATTGAATTTGAGTATGATCTGTAGTTGTGGAAGAGTTATTGCGCGAGAGAAGAGCAGATAGATAACCTAGCGAGTGCAGTACATTGAAAAATGTACGTGGGAATGCTCATTGTATACTCATCCTATTCCTGACTTCCTCCTTTCAAAAAGCACGTGCTTGAGAGAAAACCTAGTTAAGTGCAGAGTAAAGAGAATCAAACACAGCGATGATGCCATGTTCCCTGCTAAAGTTTCTAGTAGAGAGTGCTGGAAAGTCGGTACCATACTATTACACTGCTTTCACTAACAAAGGTAGTTTTGTTTGGGTATGTGTGTCGTGTAAGCACTACTCTCCCGGGAATCCTGCCCGCGCAAATTCTTCGATTGTGGAACCCTGGGAGAGGTTCTCCACTTTCACGGGAGGGAGAGCCAGAAGACGGAGAGAAAAGTTTTGGTGAAAGCTTGTCATCCCTGCTAGTATAACTGGATTACACTAGAGAGGTCCCACTTTCTCTGAATGAGTTCTCGATTTGATCACTCACTCGTTACTCTTTCAGACTTGCAATGCCTACTAAACTATTTTGTTCGTACTTCCTAACGCGTGGTTGGCTTTTATATGGATTTAGAATTGCAGATAGCAGCACTTTGTCATTTCCGTTGTGTTGATCTAGCCTCAACCGATTCATGAACAAAGACTGATTTTCAGCAAGAATACTCATTATGAAAAATTGGAATGTATGTATAGTTTCTCATACACGAGCTGAAAGATTTGTTTGAACTTGGATTCATTGTGACATGTAATATGTATAAAATAAGAAATGCAAATCAGGCCCCCAAGACTGCTCGGCATAAATATTTAAATAGAAATAGACTTGATAAAGAATGCCTTTATGATTTCATCAATTCTAAAAGCTGCCAAGCAGTCAGTGTTGAATTTTTTGAACTAATTTAGAGAATAAAGGGCGTGAATATAGTTGATGAGACACTACATTCTATGAAACGAGTCAGAAATCTTTAATTCATTTAATAAATCTAAGCATACTCCGTCATACTGTGACAAACTTACAAGTCATCTGCGTATATATATTTACAATATGATGGTGAAAGTTATTCCTAGTCGTGACATGTGGACTGAAGTTACCCTGTCATTGAACGTTGTATTAACATTAACGTGTCTACAATTCAAATTTCTCTGAAAACGTTTATTGAGATTCTCGACTTGACATTGCTTCGTGTTCTTTTTTGCATTGAAAGCATCGTATCTCATCATGAATAATTCAATACATCACTTGATTAAGGCACGTAGAGCTAACAATAATCTATTTCTATAACTCCTTGTAAGAGCAGCTCGACAAAGCGATGGTTAGGAATGGATCGAATGTCAAATTATACACAGTAGGTAATGCAGTGTGACTTCAATTGGTGGCTCCTTTCTGAGATGCTCACAATACGATTCTCTGTATAACGTTTTCTTATAGAAAGAAATTGGATGGAAATAGTACATATAGACACCCAAAAAGCAGCAGAACAACTGCACTTTACACTAACTGTGAAGCTTTAATGATGAGATGAAAAAAATGGAAAAGAAAAGCTAGACAATTACAATGGTACTAAAATACAATACAATGGTACTAATACAATGGTAATTTGGTAATCTGGTAAACCGCAGACCGGACAAGGTCTAGGGTGTAATTTTTTGGGGCTTGGGAAGAAACAAGTCTGTTTTGTAATTTATTAGGAAAAAATCAAACCAACACAGTTCTTGAAATTCTACCACCTATTAAGTGTAAATAGCGTGAATGATGATTTCTTAATAAATAATAATATGGTCGGAGGTTTTAGTTTAAGTTGGTATAATATGTAATATAGTAAGCATATAACAACTTACAACCTCACATAAAAAGAGAGAAGATGTGTAGCTTTTGATTCAAGACTGCGGTAGTCAGGTTGTTGGTTGGGTTCAAGGACATTGGTATCACAGTACCCCATCACGCTATCCTAACCTTCAAAAGCATCCCACTTGGTTCCATTGTTTTGTTCGTGCTTGTAGATAGCTTACCTTAAGTCTTCAATCGAGAAATTCTCATTTTACTCCAGTTGAGAACTAACAATTCGTTTGACTGACAGTAGCAGATGGGTAAATATTTAAATATACATATTACATGAAAAAGGATGCATCAAGGGTGGGAATATAATGCATTAAGGCGGAAACGCCATTTCACATAATCGTCAAACCACACTGTTGCGAGCCTATATTTTCTTTCTCCATTGCTTTCTATTTTCTCACAACCTGACGAGCATGACAAGCTACAAACTTCCCCTACATTTACATCACCTGTCCCATACAAACATGTATATTTACCAAAAAAAACTCAATGTGTTGTATAAAACACAAAATTATTAGGTTGTGCACAAAATGAAAGGATCGGTGGTTTTGATTTTATTCCTCTGTGATTTCCTCAAATTAGCTCGGTCAAGCAGTGGACGTGAAAGTACATGGAGAAGAAACAATGATTTCCTTGAAATAAGAGTATATGTATCGACCAAACAGAATTGCCTACCCAGTATTATGCCTTTAATCCATTACGATTTTGATTATGTATTTGGAAGTAAAAGGACGTACGTGTTTGAATGCCCAATAAAAATATGTTTACGACATCTACTTTACAAATCACATTGACAATAGGGATAGAATATCATGAGTGAAATATACCTGCAGATATAGTATATATTTCTATATTTATCAAGAATTGGTAATATCCGATGGGAGCCGACGAAGTCTCAAGAAATTAGGCGACAACGTCCGATGACTTCCACTAGTGTTTCCCTGTACGTATACATTCGTATATAAGCACGTTAGTTTTGAGGCTATTGCTATTACACAGTAGAAAAAGCTGTGAAAGAAGCATGCAGTGAGTAGTCAAATCCTGGGTGAAAGATAGCGAATATACTTTCTAATACGTATACATTCGTATATAAGCACGTTAGTTTTGAGGCTATTGCTATTACACAGTAGAAAAAGCTGTGAAAGAAGCATGCAGTGAGTAGTCAAATCCTGGGTGAAAGATAGTGAATATACTTTCTCTCTCCCTTTTCTCTTATTCACAAATCTCCGGTACTTTGCCATGCCACAAGAAAGAGGAGAAGCTGCATCAATGGAGTAAACCAGAGATGTCACAGTAGCATAGTAGAGAATAGAGTAAATTGGTGGAAAAGATACAGTGTAGGCAGCTTTAGTGTAAGGTAACCCAAAAAATGGAACCCAAGCTAGAGACGCATATATGGATGGTTGAAACAAAGATCTTCCTATCACAGCTTTCACTTTGCTTTCAATTCATAAGTATGCAACTCCGTCTCCCTAGGTTTACACAAGTGAAAGCTAGCCGTGTGCTGTGCTATGGTTGAGTAGGGATCTCATAAAACAGCCTCCCTCTCTCCTCTCTGCACTGGAGTCGTTTGCCCACTTTCCAAGGAAAACTTGGTGAGTAGAGTAAACGAATGTACGACCATGATTTCTCTCTGTGAGAGTCACCTCTATCAAAACTATCTTTTTGTGCAACGTGTGAGTCGTCATCTTCTCATACACGTAAACTAGCATATATATATATCTTTATGTGTAGTATACACACACTTTCTTCTTAATATTGCATGTTTCGATATCGGAGAGATACATGTTGTTTGACTGCTGCTGTGGCTCACACTGAAGCTTAGAAACCTACATTGTAGGCCTGAAATAGATGGTCAAATGTAGTGCTTTACTTTGGTGAAAAGAAGGAGCTAAAAAAATTTTTTTTGAGCGTGGGCCCTTTCCTATATATGTATCATGTGCGGAGTGCCGACTCGATCCGGTGAAGCTTCGTCGTGTGGGTCCCGTTGAGTAGCAGACATTCGTTTATTCGCTCTTCAGTACCGTTTCGACTTACCGTCAATTCACAGTTAGCCCAGAAACTTGTTGGAAACGTTTTTCGTGGGAAACCACATTTTCATGAGGGAAAGTCACTATTGTATATACATAAGCACATTTTCCCACCAAATAATGTATTCTAATGTGAGTGAAAGGCGAATGAAACGAGGTTAGCTCCCATCTTGACATCACACGTAAATCATATAAAAGTGGGGAAGGATGGATTGACAGCAAATTATGGAGTTACAGCCACAACAACAACAGGAAAAGGATACAAAAACATTATTGGAAAATAAAGAAGAGGAAGCAAGTAGTGTCGTTGAGGTTGTCCCAGCCAAAAGTAAAGACAGTTGTGCTGATAAACCGGAGAAGGATGACGGTGGTAGTGCTATTGACAGTGCTGGGCCTAGTTCTATTGGTGACCCAGGACCTAGTTCATGCTCGGAAACAACTCATGACACAAGTGGGAAAGAGGAAGAAAGCTTTCCTAGTGTCTTTATCTCCCACGCTTCAATAAATATCAGTGGATCTAATCCTGATATTTCAGAATCTGAGAAGTTGAGAAAGGCCACAGCTCGAGCGGAAATTGGTGAAAGGGAGGGCTCTGCGAGTAAAGGCAATATAGACAGTTTTACTATTCCACAACGAGTTGTCGTTCATAGAGTTTGCAGTGACAGTCGAATTGGTGAAGGTGAAGGTTTTCACTCTTCCAAGCTAGCCTTTTATACGGCGGATGGCTCATTCTCATCTTCTTTGAAAGCACTTGGACTCAGCGTAAACAATGGAGGGAGTCGGAGTGGCTCTATGAAAAATAAAAATAGACAGAAGCAGGGAAGCAGCAGTAGCGAGCAATTGAGTAGCAAAGAGAAAGTTAATAATAATGCCAGTGCTCCTACGACGTCTGAAGTTGTTAAGAAGCGAAGCCAAACATCAAATAAAGGTTGCGATCCAAGGGGAAACGGAGTTGAGCTGGCGGGAGAGAGTGGAAGTGGAACAAGCAGCAATGTGTGCGGAGGTGGCGTGAATAAGTATATAGACATTCTTCCTCCTATAGAACAGTCTATAAGTGAGAGTAAAACTGAGCACCCTTCCACGAGCGAGGGTGAAGAGACGCTTGCGGAAGATGTGGTAGACGACGAAGAAGAGCTACTTGATGAATATGACGAGCAAAGCAAAAGCTTAGATTGTCAATTAGATTTTGATGCTGCTGTTACGGAGTTGCTGTTAAGACCTGAAAAGAAGGCAAGGTATAAGGACTCAGCCACATGGACACAAGAGGTACTTTTAAACTATAAATATAGCATAGCTAGCTCATCAATAAATTGTTGCATGTAAAAATAGTTAAACAACGTTGACCAAAGGTTTAAAAGGCAGGAACAAAAAACGAAGTGTAAGGGGTGCATGCATTGAATATTGGTATATTTTGCTCTGTCTGTAGGACGATATGCCAAGTCCATTAAGTGATTTGAGTCCAGTTGCCAGCCCCAGAAGAAAAAAAGAGTCAAATCGAAATTTTCATAGGGAGCTGGATAGAGAGACTGGCCACTCTCATAATAGTTTACTTGAGCAGTATCATCACTATTTACTAGAGCAGCAACAACACAAACAGCCCCAGGCCCACCGTCATTCTCGGGGAGGAAGCGGTAGTAAAAGTGGAGGTAGTGGAAGTCAGCATCATCATCACGCTCATCATTCNATTCTCAACAGCATCATTCACATCAAAATCCCAAATCTTCTATTGTTGGAATACATCAAGGTAATTTAAAATCTCAGTCACACTCACATCCACATCATCCACATCAATCCCAAACTCAGGTTCCACTCCAAGCTGAGTGTTTCACTGTCTCCTCACAACTTCTTTCTCGTGAAGCTAAGTTATACGAAAATGTTCCTGCCACCCAAGGCGAACTAGAAACACTCGAAATATTACTGGCTAGTGGAGGAAGTGGGGACAGCAATTATCCTCCCTCAGGTGGTTCTGGCTCTGGAGGTGGTGCTAGTAATACCACAGCGAGTACCTCAAATACCTCTGGAACGTCTGGTCAGTCTCATAAAACTTCTAGCCACGGTAATAACTTGAATAATAACCATAACAGTAATAACGGTCATCATCGGAGTCATCATCACCACCAACAGCAGCAACCGCACCATCATCATCATCATTTATTGCACCAAGGTTATGTTCATGGGCAACACAGTCATAGTGCCACAAACTTAAATACAAACACAGGTAATTCTGCTGAGCAGCTTTTCTCAGTCTCCGATTTTCTGGGGTCAGGTGGAGGCTTATCTGTTGGGAATAACAACGGGGGCCCACCTTCCAGAACTTCGTGGGCAGATAGTGGAAGAGAGAGCTTGAGTTTCGACGGAGAAAACAATAATTCGACAGGAAGTACCAGAAACTTGCTGTTGATTCCACCTCCTCCACCGCCCCCAATTAATTACCTGGCTAGTACGTCGACTGCAGGCCATTCTGGATTCAATAGTTCATCCATGATGCATCCTTCTCATCACTCTCAGCACCACAGCAGTAGCAAGCACTCTTCTCATCATTCTCATCATCATCATCACCACCATCACCATTCCCAAACCCAGGCTTCAGAATCCCCTTCCCATCACCAAACACACAATACAAAGCGAAGTCGTAGAGAACGACTTGTTCGACAAAAACATGCTATTGACGAGTCCATTTTCCCTTCTCATGGTGGCAGTGATAAAATTGATGGAGGAGGAGAAGGGACGCTAAATTCCAATTTAATGGGTGTGCCATCTCCAAGGCGAGGACTTTTACCTGGTAACATGCAAGCGTCCAATTTCATAGCTGCGGCAGCCTCACCTATCAACCTACAACGGCATCCCCCAGCCTCACAAATCATGCTTCAAGAAAATAAGAAAAATGGTCCTTTGATTCCCTGTGAAAGTCCATATGGAATTATGGCTGGAGGACCTGGCACAGTTGGCACGGTTGACTGGCCGTATCCTGAAACTTTTGGAGAAAATTTAAGGCGTAATACGAACAAGTCACATTTGACTGGTAATATTTTACGATCTAGAAGCCCACAAAGAGGTAGGGGCATTGGGAGTAAAGGAAACAACTCGTCTTTTGACTATGGTGAGCTCCCCTCCCATCAAATGTTCCCTAAACGACATTTACTGACAAGTCGTCAGTTTTCTGCCCATCGCGGCTACTCGCCGGGAGCTAGTGGAACTATGCAAAATAATGGAAATAGCGGACTATGTCCTCCAACTGGGTTTCAACCAATGCAACATAGGTCATTCCCTGCTGGCGTGTTTAGGTGAGCTCCTTTCCTTTCCCTTGCTCTTTCATATAGCGCTATGTCTCGCACAACGATGTCCGTATCTCTCGTTTAATCAAATCTTATTGTATATACTTTGGGCTGTGACAAACATACGTCCATAAAATATCCAATATAAAATCCTATCTATTATGGACCACTATACGATTCACAAATATCTCAGAATCATGTAGTTCAAATAAATGTGTGCTATAAAGACATATACAACACGTACTTTCTTAACATCGACCGAATCACATGTATAACACTTTTGTTTGTGCGTTCACATGTTTATGTTCATACAAGAAAAATGCAATTTTAGCAAGCCATCCATGCATGTCTGGTCTGTCCTTTAATCTGTTTTGTTAGCCATGAACGAAAATTTTATGACATGTAACCATTTCTTGTAGATGGATGTTCAATGCTCAAGCATTTTTTTGTTGGGACGAAGTACATCCAATATCGTTCTTATCGCCATATATACCTTTTCATGTAATCCAATACAATGTGAAAATAGAAATTGTTGTGTGTTGTGTCAGAATTGGACGTAAGCGTAATTTCTTTCTGTGTATTGAAGCCATGAGGTTTTCGTCTGCAGATAAATGTTTTTCTTATGAATCAAATGAAAAAAGTGGCATTACACGAATAACTATATCACGTTTGATAAGAAAACAAACATTTAGTAATAAGTTTATGTTGAACAATATTACAACTTGGATTTTTCGGATTTGAAAAAATGAAATAGCACCTGCATTAGATTGTTTGCAGAGCTGCTGTTCCATGGTGTGTTTAAAGTTATTATTTGGAAACCATAAAGAAGGAGAAACAGAATGTGATGCGTTGTGTTTCTAAAGAAGAGCGGCTTTTATTTATCTCCAGAGATGAACCGTTTCCGTCATAACAAGGAAAGATCTTTAGGCGAAACAAATTTGTTCTGGGTAATATTCCACACGAATAACAATTTTGCATTCTCCACACTCGGCACTCGTAAATGCTCAAACCAAAGCATATTTACACATGTATCGTCAACGCGTAGAAAGGGTTTTATTTATTCCACTTTTCTCGGGAGTGAGAAACTACGCACCATCTTAAATAATGGATGTGAACAAGAATTTCAAGGAAATGCAAAATTGCCAGTAGGCTGCAAAATTATGGGCGGTAGACAAAATGTAAATTATGCGTAGCATTACTAGCACCTCGCCTGAGCTTTCTTTGGAGAAAGCAACACGTCTCCTTTTTGTGTGATTTGGTCATTAATCAAAAACCTGTGGTATCCTTTTGAAGAAGTTAATGTCCTGCTCACCTCATTTTCGTTCACAAGACCGTGAAACTATTCTCCAAAGGAAATGCACAAGTTTTACATAATTGATCGAGCGTAGAAAACACAAAGAATTGAATGTTCAAAGCTGCTACATTCATGCATTACATTAAAAATTAGAAGAATTAAACGGAACGTTGGGTACGAAAAGTTTGAAACATGCACAACAAAATCAATATTCCATTGTAATGCATCTAACCATTCAATGATAATAATGAATGAATGGTGTAAAAGAAGTGAAAGGTGCCACTTTCCAAAATTATTGATTTGTATAAACAAAGATCGTTAAATAAGTCAGCACTACTGACACGAGGGAAGGAAATCCTGAATGAAATGCCTTTTTATATCAAACACAAGCAAAACTAACGTTGACGTTTCTCCCTAGTAGTTGATACTGCGAGTGTAATGTAGTACTTATCATTAGTATAAACGAACATTACTACTAAGACCAAGACCTACTCAAAACTTTTTAGATGTGGTGAAAGTCGAAAGTCAAAGTAACTTTGATGAATAGTGTGTACCTGAAGCACAGCTAAAATTCCAGGTATGAAAGAATAGTGACACTATACAAATAACATAACGAGGGGACACGCTTAGCGGCCTCGGGACGATGATAGGCTCACGTAAAATATTACAATAAATCCCTGATGATGAGGATCATATTAAATTGCAAGTACATGTTACAAATATTTTTTGAATGGTGTCTAGTGTCTATCTACCATTGCAATATTCTGATAAAGTTACGTGTTTCTTCATTCTTGCTTTTTAACTCTTTATTCCTCGTTGAATATACCATTGTGTTTTCCTTCTGCGGAATGAGAGAAAATGAATTTAAACCTTATGCAATGTAATCATTTTCATTATTCTGAGAATAAAATCTTAAATTCTACGTTGGTGAAAGCTCTTCTAACATTTTAATAATAGTAAAATCGAAAGAAGCTTTCGTGTTCTGTTTTATCTCCATCCAATTCAAAAGTCGTAATATTGAAGCATTATTCAATCAAACAATATACGTTCAGCCTTATTTTATGTTCCATTGAAGTAGAATCATTTGAAAAGAAAAAGAAAATAAGTTCTGCTTTCTATTCAACAATAATTAGTACTGGAAAGTGAAGTTCTTCAAGCACCTCACTCTGAAGTACACATTGACGAAATTGCGACTGCTTTCCTTCCCCTCCTTCTTCTGAGACTCACGTCACAAGATTTAAAAGTGCACTCAAAACATTTCAGCTGAAATCAGTAAAAGTTTCTGAAGAAAGGAAGTTGTCAATTAGGACGTACATAGAAATCTTCAACAGAACAAAACCACTGGCATCAAAAGTGAATTATTTTTGTCTGCTCGTCCTTGCTGCTTCATTTTGTCTTCCTATTATTAGGAAAGCACAGGGAAATAGAAACGTCTATGCATATTATGTGCTAAAACTTTAACTTCGCTGAACAATAGCCGTATAATCCTATTCTCCTAAGCTGTACGCTAAATATAATACGCCTCAGTCTTCTCCGTGTCCTCCTTTGACAGGACAATGT
>JAANSM010002356.1:0-15301 GCA_036850725.1 Orchesella villosa
CAATAAAATAATGGAGAAGATGTCATTACTATAGGAAAACTCAAAACGTTCCTGTATTTGTCAAATTTATTGCGAAATATTTAGTAGTGGGCTTGTTTCCATCACTTCCCACACACACCTCGCAGACGAGAATAATGTTAGATGGATAGAAAGCACAAAATATGAAATTTTTGTCGTAACTTTTATCAACGAAATCACTTATGTGTATGAACTTACTTATTTCATTCATGTCTCCATAGTTGATAGTATACACATTTTATATAAGGTGTTGCAACATCAACTTTCTACCAACAATGTCGTAAAAGCATATTGCAAACATCCATTCCTTTCTTATTGCTTCATTATGGTTACGCACTTGAACATACTTGATATATTCTTATAGAATTATTAATCTTTACAATGAATGTTATGTCAACAAATAACAAATGTTATGCAATCATTGAAATGTTAGTGCACAAAGAGTCAACCGAAGCAAGGACTGCAACACTTTAAAAAAGTTAAAAAGAATAATGCCCATAACTATTTACAAAATCTTTTAACACAAATACTCACACTTACCCGAAAAGAAATGTTAGCAGTATAATATGCTTTCTGTTAGGCATAATATGATAAATGTCAACTGCATGCGACATGCCACTTTGCATTTTAACTCTCTTCCTTCATCCTTTAATGAGAAGTTGGATGACATACAGGCGAGCATTTTCTTTCCTCGTAAAATAAACAAACCGACAATTTATTGCTTCCAAACTGTTTTTTTCCACGCGTTATGAAATTTTTGTGTCATATTTTGTCACAGACTCTGCGTACGTCATTGTTTTGCTGTTGCAAATAACTTTGTAATAAAAACCAAAGCCGTTTTGTAGCTTGTCATATATAATTGTAAACATTTTTCTCAAACCCTTGTGTCGCTTCTCAACTTCCGAATAGGAAACTTATTCTACACTTACTATTAAAGAAAACATTTGTAACGTTTCGTAGTTGGTACTTAGTTCGTAAGTTTGCTTTAATTTAGTTAAGGAAAATAATTACAATATCCGATTCCTGGGAAGCAACAAAACTCTACAAGCGTTTAGTAAAATCATCGCTGTTTCATCCGGGGAAGAATGAGAACGGCAAGAAAATACATTTTTGGAAAAGTATTACTTTGCGCACATACATTCATTCCTGTACATTATGATTTGATATCATCAAATTAAAGGAACAATGCATGTGGGTTCCAAAAATTCACAAAACTCATTGAACACTTTTTGAATTTAGTGTAGTCTTTGATCTACTCGACGATCTAACGACACATCCATGAAGAAATTGGTTACACTCAAAATTCACCATCGGTCAAAAGCAGGACCAGCATATTAAACTATGAGTGCTTTTGAACATGACAAATATTGAAAAATTTTTTTAGCTGATTTCATAGTTTTCCTTTCAAGTGAATGCTAAGCCTTTCAAATATAAAAGGGGAATGAAGTGCTGCCATGTTGCTAGCTGTGTTCTTGTTTGTAATCTGAGAACCACCTACTTCCCACTCTTCAATACTGCAGACTGTCTGTCTGTGTTGTTTGCATTTGCATACTTGCTCTTGTTCGTGTCTTTGAAATTCATTCATTTTTACCTACTCCACCACTTGAATACAACCTGTTTCTACATACTTATTTGCTTTCATATTCGCTTATATCAGACTATATCTACTACTAGTGTGTTATGAAGACATATTTACTTTATGAATATATCAACAGCATTTGTATATAATGGTTCATGGTTCGGATGCAGTAAGTTACGCCAAGGTAGCCAACCTGGTAAAGATTATGAGATTTTTTACAATGGAGAAACCAACCAAAAAGGACGATGAACACTTCCGTCGAGTGTCATATTCTTCAGTGAGCAAGGGAGTTGGCGACAAGAGATGCGGGCGTCAGCACACTTTTTTCCTTTTTTCTTTTTCCATGCAGTACCCTATCTCTACTGTCACCATCATCAAGACAGTGCACGACGTTATACCGCAGTAGTGGTAGTCCCTGTGAACTTCGTCATCATCCACTCTGTCATTCTTTGGGCTGTCTTCCTTTCATAGTTTTTTTTTCATGTAATCATTGTGTCCTCTTCCTGACAAGGATTTCTTCAGCTTTCTATTTCCTTTCGTATAGATTCATATGCATATCATCTAACGTCAGCTTTCAGAGTTGATATGACGGCTTATGGCTTCCAAGTATCCTAAATCCTATCGGATCATCAATATTAAAGCATCGGCGCAGATTTTTGAATATGCATTCATTTTATAAAAAAAACAGTGCACGTTATCTTTTCTGAAGTAATGATTTCAAAATGCGTTTCTAAAGTAAAAGCGTAAATAAAATCGTGCGTAGCACGAACCAGAGAACATTACTATTTGTGTGAGATTTGAAAATTCATGTAACATGGATTGACATAATTCTATTTTAGAAATAATTCCATGTTGACAAACTTTCTTTAACATGGAAAATATAAATGACGGTCTCACAATCATTAAGAAGCTGACTAACAAGAACCGTATATTTTACCGGACGGGCTTTCTTTCCGGTTTCGATGTCGTTTATTTTGGAGTAGGCGTACATAAGTGAAGATCTATATAATATATATATATAGGTACATACGTAAATCATAGTAATGGATGAATTCTTCCTCGCAATAATTCTATAACGGGATCTAGTTGGACAAGATATACACTAAATAATATTCTGCGTGAATGTGTCGCAGCTCGGTAATAGCTATTAGGAGGAGAACTGGTGCATTTTGCATATTAAATGACGATTCATATGTATCTTTTTTTTAAATAATTTTTTTAAATAAAAGAAATTTTAGGGAGAGGAGACAGACAAGTAAATTGAAGTAAGCATGCACACGCAGCCATCACCATTCCAAAACTCCAGACAAGCAAATAGTGGAGTAACCAGGCAAGTGAAAGAAAGAGTGATGAGGAGGCAGGCAAGCAAGCGAGGAAAACGAAGAGAGAAAAAGAAAGATGAAAAGGCCTTTTTCTCGCCTCGTTCCACTCTTTCAGGCAGCAATCGTGTTTCACAGATTGAAACGATTTTGCACGTATTTCAAGACTCTTGTAAAAGCCCTGACATATGCGTATTATTATCTCACCCATCTCTCTTCTATTTTGACACGGAGGATATCAACCTGCTTCAAATGTATATTGTGTACAATCGTATGTAGCCTCATATAAGCATCTACATTCTACATTTGATAATATATAGCTCCTTACGGATTGCATTCATTACAATAGTAAAGGATATGCATGAAACTGTTAAAGAACCAAGTACTCACCAGTTCTCAGATGGAAAATGTAACAACAAAAAGGAGGAAAAAAGAGTAGGGAACACAAGTGGAAGTACTTGAAGAATGCTTACGTTAGTATCCAAACGTCCATGTAGAAAGTAATACACTTGCGTCTCTTCTTCTCCTCTCTGAGCACCATCATTGTGAATGTATAGTTTTATAGACTTGAGTAATTTCCAATGTACTTTAAAATACGTAATGAGTAACGACTGGCTTGATAGTATAGAGCAGCAAAAACTGATCCTGTTACGTATAACATTCACAAAATGTGCAGTGAAAATTCAACATGAAAATACGGAAACGGAGTGTAACAGCATTGCACATATGTATGTAATTGTAATACATCTCCCGGCTAGGTAGGCATTAGGCACGGACGTACGCTGGAAAAGTTATAAGAAAATGACACGTCTCTTGTAATGTTGCAGCCAGTTTCTGATGATAATGCTTGATAAAATGTGTGGCTCTGAGGCAGTTTTCTCTATCTTGTCTATTTCAATTTCTCTATCCTTTTCTCCTTCTTCAGCCGTGCTGAATGAATCCCACTTTGATATGCACAGTCAAGTTTTAGCTTAATAAATGACAGCAATGATTGCAAGTGTGGTGATGGATTTTGTTTTGAATCTAGAAGTGAAACATGAAGTCAGTCATTAAGGTAAGAAATGTGATGCATTTTTGGTTTTCTTAGTTGAACGACTTTTAAAATGACAGCTAAAAAGTTTGTGGCAATCAATAATGACAAAACGTATGACGAAATTTGATGGCTAAATATTGCACAGTGATTCAATTACAAGTTTTTTGCACACTTTAAAATAAAGTCGTCCTTTTTTTAAAATAAATTCCTGTTTATAGTAGCTAGTGACATGAGGACGATCAGATCGTTTAATATTTTCACTAGTCAGCAAACTCAGAACAAGCTTTGCAATAAATCAACATTCACACTAGATGTTGCTTGTCAAAATGAAATATGAACGTTTAGATGACCACATCATCTTGGTTTCGTAAGTTGGTCCATGGACATACTTCACGCTGATAAATGATGGTATCCTTTTCCCAAGAAGAAGAAAGATGGTATTGGTGCAATGCATCATGACAAAAAGCATTTTCATGTTTTTGCAATATAGATTTTGTACTAAAAGATTTTCAAGGATAGATTTAATATGCAAGGTATATAACGAATGCGAAGCCTCATTTTAATATTGTAAACTAGGTTTCGAGTGTACAGGTATTAATGCAGCTTTTCCTAAGTCTGGTTTAAATTTTAACAAAAAATATTATTCTACGCCTCGGCTTATACTTCCCTATGTGTTGTTGATAGTAAATGTGGACTTTGTGATTATTTCGCTGGTTTGAGACGGGTAACATGTATTGAACATGAGTGTCTGTCTCTCTTCACTTTTACATATATGTACTTTAGCATACTAGGACGCTGTGATAGCAGCATAGAACAAGGAAGGGTTTGTGAATGCATTTGATTGACAGTATTTCATGAAATTTTCAATTGGTAGGTAGTTTGGTACTTGCGTTGCAATAAATATGTAGTCCCATAAATTTATTGGATGTTGTGCAAAATGAGTATTTTAAGGGACACTGTGAAATAGTCTTCAGTAGATGACCAAACCTTAGAAAATGAATGAATACACATGAATAATGAGACTTTAATAAAACGACATTTCACCTACCTAACTCGTAAGCGTCACGCAGCGCCCTTTAAACAGCAAACAACAAGGGCAACGTGGCACACTTCATACATAACATTTATTCACGCATGAATTTTCATGCGAATCGAAGGACATATTCGATGAGAATGCCAAAATTCTTCATTGACATTTCTCCCATAAAACTAGCCAATTCAAATTATTGTTATTAGCATGTGATAAATAAAATAGTCTCATTGAAATGCGCATCACTATGTTCCGCACCACGAAAGAGAATAATGTGCCATGAATGTGTGTATATACATCTAACATACCAACGCGTAAGAGAATCTTCAACACATTTTTTCTCTTAAAGTCAAAAGTTGGCCATAAGAATAAGCGTCTTAAGAGGATAGAATCATGGAGAGAAAAGTTAGTGAATAAAAGGAAAATGAGAGTACGCGAGTGAGTTAAGCATATAGTTTTTGCTGTTACTCCCTGGGAAAAGTGATTGGAGGCATGGTGGTCTTGACGTATTATCATCATCTATTCACTTGAGAAGTAATGGAAAAGGGAACCAATACCTTTTCCCTCGAATGCCACATTATACGTGGCTACAATGTAGACAGGAAGACGTGGAGGTTGGTTTCGTGCTTATTGAAGGAATCGTATATATATATAAACTTTACATCCAGAGAGAAATGTATGAATGAAGGCTGCGCAGTCTTCGGTACCGTTTGCAGTAAGGAGCCAAAAATATATAGACTATAGATAGGGTGGTGCAGTTGCTGAGTTTGAGTTCTTTGCAACACTTTAAATACGAGCCAAGTCAAGTTGTCTCGTGATTCCATGACGAGTTTTCGTCTCTCGTTACTTGACTCGCTCACTTGCACTTTTCTTCTGTTTGCATGTTGGATGGTTGGTTGGTTGTTGGCTCACTCTTTTTTTTCTCCCTTTTCTTCGTTTCCCTCATCCAACGTCAGTCTTGATTTATGCTCATCACTCACACTGTCAGGTATACATGGAGGAAATTAATACCTACCTTTCTTCTTCGAGTTTTGTAGGTTAGCCAAAATGGAGCCAATCATGTTGCATTATTATCATCTGAATACTTTTATATATTAGTATTACTGGCCAAAACTATAGCTGTATGCGGTGTTCACGTTTTAATGCAATGAGTTTCTTTCTACAACATTATAAATCGTTTCTCATTTAGGAACACCAAAATTATTTGCCAATACACACTTGGTAGCAACACACGATCTCAATGGTTCCTTTTAGAAACCTACGCAGCAAGACACATGATTTGGAACGTGAAAGCTAATGAAAAACGTATAGGAAATTATTTCTTTAATATTAAATGTAATTTGATTTGATAATAATACAAAATAAGAATTATTGTATGCAGTAAATTTGACATCAAGAAATGAGTTACTAGTAATCATTTCCTGTATGCATCCATAAATTGCGATGCAAATGATTGATTGATCACTACCGGTCGCAATGTCAGATGATTATAATGTTATCGAAATTCTCTAATTTTTCGGAATACCGATACCGCAGCGTTACATAAATTCTAATGTAACCGATGTTGCTAAGGCTCAAGTTAGGTTGACACACGATAGTAGATGCGCCTATCAAAAACACAAATTTACTGTTAGTGCGATTATCCACCCTGCTCCGAAATAGTTATCCTATGAATTGAAATACAATTAACTGAATAGATTCGAATAAAAAGCAGCATTCTGTACAGTCGATTTATTAACCTGCTGATTTTTTATTTCGGGGGTGTTTCGCGGTCAACCTTACATGCTGCTGGCATTTTATTATTCGACGACATAAGCACAGTCGTTTCGTAATCAAATAAGTAAGGCAGTGTCTAAAGGACTATATATTGTAGTTATAAAATGTGATTTTCAAACAAACCTAACCATGCCTTATGACTGCAACGACAGCACTAGTTTACGTCACCTAGAGATGAGATTCCCACCATTTCGGTTTATCATACAAAAGCCAGTACACAAATTCAAATGTGAAGTAATAAAACCTTCCTTTTTCCAAGTCTGCAATAATCTATGTACATCAGATTTATTAGCAAAGGTACGCAACGTGAAACAACAGAAGCACCCTTCTGCAGTATATAAGTTTACAAAGCAAAATCATTACTAAAAACATGAAGTGCAGCCAAAAACCATCACCATCTCAACTATCATTTCTCACGATATCATTCTAAAATAAATCTGTCAAAAGGGGCATAAATAAGCAGCACTAACGCATGATACACTGTACACGGGTTTTTTAAAAGCCCTGGAAAACGAAGTATTCAACGAGTGTTCTTTAGATGAACAGTTGTAAACTTCAGATAATGCAGAGCTCACATAGTACTCATACAATTATTGTGTACCAAATTGTCGACCCTAGTACTTATAATGTTATATAAATTGAAGATGAGTTTCATCCAAGTATAGTGAACTGTACTTCCCAATACCACAATTAGAATACACTAATTACGTGGTTTTGCTATCATGCTCTAATAAGCAATATCCTCATAGTAACCAACCTCACTATCAATTAAATGTAGATGCAGTGAGTTTTAAGTCGTTAACTGGGAATGCTTACTTATTGCTGGTTTAAAGGATGAGACTATATAAGGATATCATTTATAGATTTTTTATGATACGCCTCGAGTCGCATTTTGATTCTCCAAAATTCACAAGTCTACTCAAGCTGTACTATAACTTCTACAGATGGTAACAGCATACCTGGTTCAAACCAATGTACACCAAGCTCTAATGATGTACCCGTGTTTTCCAGACACACATTTATACTCTAACGTATCTATTTTTGCTATTGTTGATGATTAGCATATTTGTGTAATATTATAAATATAATTCCTTCTGATTTGTACTCACGTGCTGTGACAGCTAGTTATCGTTAACAAATGATAAATTACGTTTTTATATGGTTGGTGTATGAATTCTCTCTAAATTATTGTTTTACCATATTTTTAATCCCTATTCGCTTTCGTAATCATCACACTCTTATAACAAAAGTAATCTTTCCAATGGAGAAACAATGAAGTCAAGTAGGTACCTAGCTTTTCGTTATCTTCTTACAGGCCGTTACGTATGAAGCAGGTATGAACAAAATTCAGAAGAATATTTATGTGTGTATTTTTGTTCTAGTTGGCCTCGTTTCCAGAAGTCACGGTTGACGCCTTGCTGGGAAGGCAGCCTGTGAAGTGTGTATTCGATCACAACCGAATTGCGTTCATAAGAGTTACGTGACGTCGACGTAAGTAATATAAGTGTGCCGGTGGGAAAATAAGTGGCCAGGTCATTGGACCGAATTAAAACTGAACTGGATCCTTTCTCTCTCGCGCTGTTTTTCCATTTTATACAAAGTCAGGACCAAGTCACAGTGAGATTGCCACTAATGGATGGCTCCTGGCACAGGGCATCACTTTTTGAACTTGCTTTTATTCCTTTCACGCTAGGCAAAATTGAGTAGATCGACAGTTGAAATAGGCTTAGTTGCACGTTTGTATAAGCAGTGCTTTATAAAAGAGTTCAAACTTGCTACCTACGACGGAATAAATTTACACCGTTGAAGGCAGCAAAGTGTAAGTATTGAGAAGTAGTTACACTCACATTTATCCAACTCTGATATTTATATTTCTGTATATATGCATCAAAAAGTCAGTGAAAAAGAAAACATCGACAGATCTGCAAATAAGAATTTTCTACAAGCTTTTCCCATCTCCTTTTTACTTTCTCCTTATGAAAATCCATGCTTTGGTTTCCTAAAATGTATGGAAGGTGCGATCACCTCTGTTTTTATTCCTGAAGCTTCCATCTGAATCCAAATATACGTATATGTGTATACAAAGTTATATCTGTCGTATCCAGCAGCACATACCTACACTTCGCCAGTTCAGTTTCAATTGGGACGAAGTTTGCATGACATCCGTCTCTCGTATTCTTCCCAGGAAACTTACTCCGATTGCCAACCCGAAGTAGAGTCTCTTCCACATACGTAAGAAAGGATGGTTGGATGAGCTGGACGTGGAGATAAATGAAAAGTGCTAAATTGAGGTGTGTGGAGGAACATGTACATAGTCACGCCTTTCAGCCTCACAGATAGTAAATGTTTTCTCGGCTTTTACTTCTTCCCAAGCCAGAGTTCCAGGGAAGTGGACTGATATGGTAATGGAGAATAAATAGAAATGCGCATAAATCGCAATCGCTCAAGGCTTGACGTGGATTCCACATCTTGACACAAGGGATTTTTAAGTTTCATAGAACAACAACAAAAAAGTGACACGGTACAGGGACAAAGTCCGTTGCACAAGCATTGACAAAGATGAGAGCTAGTTTAACAATACATTGGTTTGAATGGTAAGTGTTTGAACGTGTTGGAAATCACTGGACCAACATCTGAGTGCCCCTAGGCATTAAATCAAGCGTAGCAAAAACTTAAGTAAAAGCTTCGTACCAGCATCCGACAGTAGTGGCGTACTTTTAAGTGCGTGCAGCTACAGAAATCAGTACATGGCTCATTATTCACTCCCTCTGTTACATGAAGTACCACTGATACATCCAGGTGTTTGCACATACATTTATCTACAAAATATATGTATATAATGCTTATGTATTCATATTATACATTATGCTACTTTTGAGTAAAAGAGACGAAGCAAGAAGAGTGCATTACCTTTGGTAAATATCGTTAGCAGTTTGCCGACTTTAGGGATTCATGGTTCAGCAACCTGCTTTATGCTCTGCATTCATTAGTGATTCATTCGACAATTCCCATTTCCCACTGGTAGTGTCTGTGCATTTATTATTACACTACTTCATAATATCATGGATCCTGATTGTAGGTGTTTCATCCTCATGCTTTCTCCCGGGTAGACAAAACTCTTGAGTATAGGTAAAACTCTATTTAATTGTGGATTCCACGAACCTGTCAAATTATAAGCTTTGAAAACACCACATAGTGTTGCTAGTAGCCTATGTGCTTTCGCAATACTTTTCCCTAGAACACACGAAACTTGTTTCAGGTGTAATGGCCATTGATAGAATTAGTAATCTATTTTAAGGAATACATACATATTTAGTTATTAGGATAATACATTCACACATCGACTTTAACCTATAAGTATCTCGCTAAAGTAAACTTTACACTTGTTTAGGAAGGTGACGCTGTTGTAGTATTTTTATAACTGGTAGCAAGACATGAAATAAATAAATGAAACTAACGATAAGTACATGCAAAAGTTACCTGATGAAATGCGTTATTTAATGCAAAACTTATATAGACTGGCTAAGGGTTTGTCCCTGCCTGTAGAAAGACGAAGAAAGTATTCCAGTTCATATCAAATTTTCTTGAGCCCTGAAAATGTCATGTAGTGCCATTATTATCAAAAATGTTAGTAAGAAGTCAGTAGAAAGATTGGAGTTGTTTTTCAAGTGTCAGTCTCAAACAGGTAGAGAACGTCAATTCGCGATGCCATGTAGTTAGTTAATGTGCGTCATAATACACTCCACTTGAGTTTTCTGATTCTAGAGTGCTAGTGTTTGCTATTGGGTTGAAATATTTGAGAGAGAACACAGAAGTCTATTATATTTTTTTAGGTATATGGCCCGTAAAAGAAACCCTCATCTGATATGTTATGTAATGTACTAATGTAGCTGGGAGACATAAATATATTTATGGTGCTTACTCTGCGTATTATTTTCAATGCACACACACACAAACTGCATTGCTTTTATGAACCACAGCATTACTTTATTTGCATTACATTACATTCACACAATTCCTTTCCGCTTACTTCTTCTAATATTGCTTTCTTAGCAGCATAACAAACTCGCAGTGGGAGCACTAATACCCATATTTTACTTCTGGCTCGATGACCTGGAAACCTCCTGATAAGGCTGTCAAATTTATCATTGCTTTCTTTGAATACACGCACATCATATAGAATACTACCAGCATCAAATCACCTCAGCAGTAAGGAAGGTGGTAATGTTGCACGTCTTTCGGAGGGAGTAGGGTTGAATGCATGCATTATATAGAGTGACTATAATATAGGGTGTCTCAATCTCAAGTATTTTTGAGAGAATGTTTGGAAATCATCGTTAGGTAGTAGGAGGTGTAAGATTGGGGTATGTTGACGCAAAGCACGAACCCATTTTGCTTGATGTTGCTTGTTATAATACTCCATCACTTTATATATAATGCTTTTCAATTCATATTTACAATGTACTTATGTTTCACCAAGGACAACTGACATGGTAGTAATGCTGAAATGCTTCGAGACGAGAATATTGAAGAATGATGTCGTGTAACGATTTTTTTGTAGATTATATTATGCATTAGCTACATATCTGACATTATGCCCAGTGGTGACTAATGTTGGTATGGTATTCAAAAGAAACTCGGTGTGAGAAATGTCAGTAAGAACATTGAATGCTTCTGTTTGCTGCGATATTTTGTTATGTATGGATAAGTTCCGAGTTTAGATTTATCCACTGCAAATACTAGTTTAGTATCACATTGTGAAAGTCAAACGGTGCAGCCACAAATATACTGTCAACTAGATTCTGAGCGTCTAGGATGAATATCACTCATGATATGAATAAACACTAACAGAAGTAAGAAAACTTGCAATGACTGAAACACTTTACGGCATCGGACGATCGAGAAAAGACAATTAGGCATTGATTACTTTCTCTGATGGAAAACTGTTTTTGTACTGATCAAACATGTAAAGATTCCAATGCGTAGATATGTTTTTTATATAGAACGTAGTACACAAACTATGATACAAGTGGACATAAACTTATGTAGTTGCTGTATACATGGATAAATCGGATGTAATTCCTACACAAGTATTCTGTCAACAAATTAATACAAATCGGAGCAATTATTAGGCGTCCATACATACGTGTCATCTTATAGCTCGCGAAATGTTTTTGATCGTTTGCTTGTTGTATCAGCTATATGATTCCACTGGTAAATGTTGTTTGGTGGATGGACCAGATAAACACCAAGATATGTATGATTGGCAAAGGAATGTGGTTGTCGACTTCTAAGATTAAATTCCAAACTAATTAAAAGACAAGCCATAGCATAACTGCTGGACTCTCGAGCTAATTTAGAATACGTGTATGTATTGACTATGTAGAGTAAGATATATAGTAAGAACACTAATTGTGTCGTCCGTCGTCTGTAGCGTGACCCAAGTGTGCGCGTCTGGTAGCTCAGTATATTTTAACTTCCTAAAATTCTGATTTGAGTAATCATTAGCTAAGGTTCAAAACGGATACCAACTTTGATTTCAAGCCATGTAATGAATTGATGGCTTCATATAAACAGCTAGATTAAAAATCGATTGATTCAAACTTAATTATGAGACCTAAGACAGCCGATGCATCTTATACAGAAATTTTGATAAGCTCAGTACACACAAGATCCGAGGCTGCAGATAAAATTGTTCCTTACGGTATATCATTACAGTTTCAGTTGTCTGGCTTATTAATATTCTCCTACGCCGTGTATATTCATCACAACAGCTTTAGCTTCCAAGAATACAGTTACGTTCAAAGTAACGATGAATATACAAACCTAGTATATGAGCTATGAGCCTCCATGTTTTAGTGATTAGTAACTTCATCTGCCTGAAATATGAAATAACCTTGATCAACCTTACCATAAGACAAATGCATTATGAGTTTACAACTAATATTTACGAGTTATTATTATGATTATAATAATAGTAATAATAATAATATAAAGAGATCAACTTCTTCAACTCGCTCTTAAAGTCGCACATTTACTGTAAGGCAAAAGTATGTATAAATGGTATAATATGTACATATAGTAAGTATATGCATAGTAAAACAGCTAGATATCGACCATTAACGATATTAATACGTGTGGAGGAATTTCCCCTCATTTCTTCACTTTCTCCAAAACTTTGCTGCTCCATGTAACTTTTGTTGCCTATTTCACTACGACGAAATATCTCTGCATCCACTGTTTTGTAGGCAATTCATCCCAAACGTTTTCAACACATTTACTTGCTCATTCGACTGTTCGATGACTTCCCCTTTCTGGTCGTACTTTCCCTTGCCCTGAAATATACAACGGTGGTGCAATGGGAATGATAGCATGGGACATTCATCTACTCATATCTCTTACACTATTTGCTTCTTGCTCTTCTTCTGACACTGCTATGTTTAATGTCCTCTTCATATAACTGTTCCCTCTCGTCCCTCTCATCCCAAAAAGTGAACAATAGAGCAACTGAAGGGCATATAATACCACAGAGAGTGGGATAGGAAAATACATTTCTATGAGTATTTGGTGCCGTTGAATTCCAAGCAAAATTACGTAGTCAGCACATTAATATAAGCCCATATCTTCTACTTGTCGATGATTTGTTGGTTCATGCTACGATTTATTCAGGAATTTTACCATGTCTACTTTGAGATTAAAAAAATAACTTCATCAAAGACATTGAAGTTGCGCTTATTTTCTAATAATTAGCAACAGTGTCCTAGTATACCGTACTTATTTGATTTTAAATTATGGGAATGTTACAATGCAATTTAAAATGCTATACGAGAGAATGTAAAGCTTATTCATTAATAATCGCAAGCGAAAGACTCAGAATATAATAATTCTTGGTCAGTCCATAAAACACCTGCATGAAAATTGTAATTCAAATAAGCTAGCGTATCATATCACTTCATTTGCTTTAATAAGCCTTCCACGGATTTACTCTTTGGGTTGATCACATACATAGGGTTCCAAAATATGATTCCTTGACGGACGGCTCTTGTTCAAATTAAGTCAATTCAAAAGTCGTGGCTTGGTTTCCAATGGTAAGTTTAACACCAATGCAATTTTGCCCTATTGATAGGTTTAAGATATTTTTAAGTCTTCAACAATAAGGTTTGTATATATGCATTAAATCTAAAAAGAACACAACTATATGATCCACTATGATCCACTGCTAATTCTGTATCACAATCAAAAAGAACAAAAATTGTCTTTCAAAATACATATGACCTTCATCATTGCCCCCATTTCGGGTGCCAAAATAAGCGCAAAAACCATTACACTGTGACCAGGTGTTGGTTCTGTGTGCGAATGGAAACAACGGATTTGTTGCCATTTCGAATGCATGTAACCCTTTGACCAATGTGCGCCCTTTGTTCATTTTCCACCTCTTTTCGGGTGGACAGTACGAAATGGAAAAAAGCAGACAAACCGGACGAAATACACAATGCCACTTGACTGGGGAGCCGAATTTGAATTTACCCATAAGAGGCTGTATTAAATCGTGATCTTAGGAATGCTATATCTCAGACGCTAGAATGGATAGATTAGCAATTAATAAAAATAATTCGAATTACTTTCAACTTTAAATGGATATTGTGTTACTCATGTCAAATATACACAATAGCAATGTACATTACATGTGTTATACATTCCCATTGCTGTAATATAAAGAGCACATGATGCAACATTCCCAAAATCGCAAGTTTTGATTAAAATTATGGGGATTTTATTTTTAAGAAACTTATAAATTGATTTTCTATCGCATACAATTTAATTTGTGTAGTTACTACATCTAAATTACTGCATAAATTATGATTTTTCCACTTTCGTTCACTCTGTCCAATTCGTCCACCCCAGCATAGGTGGAAATTTCCGTTTCTTCCGGGGTGGAAATTTAGATAATACACTGCTTGCAAGCAAGGTAGATACGCAGCTCTAACTAATCTAACAAAAAGGACTATAATTATGATTGTAGTTACAATTATAACCATGATAATTATTGAATTACTTGACGAATTCAAGAACTACTAAAACTACTTGATCAAGCATGTCGAAATATTCCTAAATACCGATTTTCAACGTAATGAGTTATGGTTTGAATTTTCCCGCCAATAACTTTTGAATTACATGACCAATTTAATAACTACTACCCCTGTTTGATTAAGCATAGCGAAATGACCCTACGTACTGATTTTCAGTGTTATCAGTTATTTTTTTCAACTTTCCCGCCAATAACTTTCGAATCGAGTGACCAAATTTACTGAAAAGTATACAGTGCTGAGCCTTTATGGTGTACTACATTTGTACCAAGTTTGGTCGAAATCGGTCAATGTATGTGGCCAGGAGAGTGCATACAAACAGCCAGACAGACAGACAGACGGTCAGACAGACAGACAGACAAACAGACCAAATTAGTAAAACTATAACTTAGCTCTATTCTAGAGCTGCAAAATAAAATATGTGCAAAAATATAGTGACTATTGTACGAATTTTATATT
>JAANSM010002357.1:0-15297 GCA_036850725.1 Orchesella villosa
TCGTTGGCATTTATTGTTACATTTTTTGAAATTTCTAATAGAAAATAGTCCAAAGTAGTTACGTGAGTAATCTCTCTATACTGCATAAGGCAGTCGGATTGTTTTGAAATATTTCTAATACATCCTGCCAACAAGGAAATGCATATCGTCACTTCGTCACAAGCAAGCAACGCTTCTATTTTAGTGTTGCAAATTGCAATAAGTTGCAAGGTTACATTTTTGTTGTGCAAATGACCGAGGTCACTTGAAATGAAAAAGGGGCAACAGAAGACATAAAAAGATCTTGGCTGTGCAAATAAGAAAATGGAGTGGTATAGTGATTGCATTGATTGATTGAGACTGAAGGTGATTTACAGAAATAGAAAGGAAAGGGAAGGTAACTTATATCGTTAATTCTTTGCTATAAAACTTATCTTTCACACATACTCCTCATTTCAATTTATAAATGCTTCCATTAAAGGCAAGATTTCAAGAAGATGCTAATCTGATGTGCGCTCCTTATGGTGCTGCCAAAACTTAGGAAACTGTAGGCCAAAAAAGTGGAGGAATTTTTTATTCAGTATTTTTGTTCTTGACAAAGGTCATAGTCGTCATCAGACTGCAGAAATGCCGTGAGTTGAATTCACTGCATTATTCCGAGCGGAATAATGGTTAATGATGGTAAATTTGTGACCTTTAACTTTTAAGTAGCGAAGAACACATTATGAAGCACTTACGAACATTGGAAATGGCTGTATGAAAGACATTATTTCTTCCTTCTGAAACAATTAAGTTAATGATCAACTGGGAGAAATGTGACTATGACTGTTTTTATGCAACTTGTTAAACTTTGTGATAGTGAGATGAAAGAGAATTTCTAAGGGAAATTGCATGTTCTTTTCTCAGCAGCCAGTTTTTGAATGAAGATTACCGTAATTAAATTGTGCAGATGTGTGGCATAGTGGATGTTTGTAGGCATTCTTATGTAAATAACTTTTCAGAAGTCCATTATGTTCATGTAACATGTCAGCAACATGATGCATGCTTAGGATTTTGGCATAATTTTCGATTATATACTTTTACTTTTTTCTCTACCTTACCAAAATTTTATGATAATAATGCCAACATTTTTAAGGCAAATGGATGAAAAGTGACTTTCAATTTCTGTTTTCCACAACACAAATAAGATTGTCTCTTCATTTTGTACGTGCATCTAGTATGATAATGTTGTGCTCATCACAAATCGCAGTCAGTCATCGTGTATTTTTGGTTACATTCATTTGTATTCAACATAAGAAATATGATTTTACTAGATTACTAGACCTTGATGTAAGGGAGGTTTCCTGACTGTATTATGTAAAAAGTCGTTTTCTTAAGTTCAGCTTAATCACACTCATTTCATTTATGACAAGGGTCGTTTACGCCAAATTGAACTTAAATTCCAAGTCGGTATTTTGGTATTTTGTCTTGAGTAGCTGTATTTTACTCTGTTCTGAAGGAAGCATGACATTTGAAAAATAAATTTTGTAGCTTCACATTATGATGGTGACAGGTGCTTTTCGTTAATGCATTATCATCGAAGTTTAACTGAGTCATCACAGGAAACGTAATGTCAAGAAAGTCAAATGTAATAGGAATATTTAAATTGCAATACATCCATACCATATCCTTTCCGTGCATCAAATGCCAAAATCAGATTTCCTTCTTGTAATGAAGAAAGTGACAACATCTCAACTCCAAAACATTGACGAAGATTTAATTTAGTGTAAAAGGGCGGACAGAAAAGCAATGGCATGGAGTTCAATGAATTATATGTATCAAGAAGTTGAAAGTCATGATTATCTTACCAAAAAGGGGTAAATAAGCTTGAGTTATTATTAGAATGCAAACCACATACATTTATTGGCAGTTGTGTAGTTTTATTTTAGTAGTTAAATGCTAAATGATCACTACTGCTTGTGTTGAACGTATTCATTTATGTAGGTACGAATACACACTTCTTTCATTTTGTGTGTAAACTTTATTATGCACTAATTATTTAACTATTTTCTGCTATGGCCAATATTGTGTCAGTAAGTCAAAATGTAAGCAGTATCCTTGCGTTTCAGCTAGAATTTAATAATAGTATATCAGTATATGTATATTAGTTTTAATTTGTATGAAATGAAACTACGCATTGTATGTCTTCGAATACATAGTTGATTTAACACAATAATATAAAGATTTGGAGATTGTGCTGCGTTACAAGTAAAGTAAATCATTTACAAAAAATCTAAAAATCAATAGTGGCAGGAACAACGATGAGAGATAGAATAGTTAGTAATTAAAAAGCAGTAATTTTCTTATCAATTTTTTGTTTGGCTACTGCAATGCTGCAGGCAACGGTAGGAGTTGAGCAAGTGGAATTCATAATTCTGTTCAAGGATCGCTATCATATAATAACCATAATTCACAAGATTTTGCATCATTGGTTTTGGTTTATTGATTTACTGCATCCTAATGTGATATTGAGATTTATGTAAATTTGATGTAACATGACTTGTTTCAATGAATGTGATATGATTACTCAGTCTGATATAAATGATTCTACGTTTAGAACATTATTGTTTTTCCTTTGGCAGTAGTGTAGGTGTAAGAAGTAAAAGGTTTATATGCCAGAAACATGAAGTGAAGTTATCTTTAAACACTTTTGCTTTTAGTGTTACAATTTTGATTTGCTCATGATGATTATCATATCTCTTTAAATTCTAAAGAAAGAACAGTATTTTAGCAAGTAAATATATACTCATACGCTCACCTCATTCATGTTGCCAATCTTGTCCTTAGAATTATGATTTAAAGTGCCAAAAGATACTACAAAGATGTTGGTTGATTTAATAAACATTTCCTTTGAGTTCAGTCAATCCATAATATAATAATCCAATCCAACACCATACGCAATTGAATAAAGGAGTGGAGAAGGATCACGTTAAAAACTTGTTAAGATTCTTTCGTATTTGTACTCTGTGAAAGTAACTGGCTAAGTCAATATTTCAGTCAGTTTGGAGTTAGGACGTGCTTAAAAAGTTAGAGGAAGGAACTACTTCCGAGATTTCTCATTGAAGTTTGCATAGTCTGCCTGTAGTGGTTTGAAGTAATATCAACAAGTGAAGTTTTATACTTTTACTTCTTTGCAAACGTGAGCAAAAGTTCATGCAGAAAGAAAGCAAATTGCATAGCTATGCAAATACAAATGTATTAAATAGTGTGTATTGAGACGACGTGTTAATTACCTAAATCGGCGAAGGAAGTATCCTCGACACTCGTAATTAAGAAACAAGTTGTTTGAGTTAAAGTTAAAGCAGTTCTTATATCATATATTATCATTCGAATTTTTTAGTTCCTTTGCCTTAGGCACTTTCCCACGGTGTATGTAATTGACAGCTTTCCCTGCAAACAAAGGCATCTGTACTTACATAGCCTATATTGCCAATACGATTGCATTGCATAGTTGTTTTGTTTCGCAATCTTAATCTTAGTTTTACTGGCTGTTTGTATTGTGGATAATAATAATATTGACCACCGTCGAAAGTGAAGTTATAGAGGATAATCAAGACATCTTGACTCTTGAGCATACTTGCGCATACATAGGAAGAAAATGAAACTCCTTGAAGATTCTGAAAACTCAAAGTATATTTAGTCACTATTCTTACTTAAATTATGGATTTTGTTTGAGAATCATTCGATTCACACTGCCAAGTGCCACAACTGCTACTTTTAAGCTTTAAAAAGTTCAGACACTTGCTTGTGTTAATTATTTTATTACATAAATTGTTTTAAATGTTGATTTGCAGGTCTACGGACAACCAGTCATCTACTGGGCGTGATCCAGGAACCAACTCTTCTGGTGGTCCTCCTAGTAGTGGTGGCATTGGTGGAGAAACCTCTTTTTTAATTAATCAAGGTAAAACCAGGTAATTTTATTTTAATTCAGAAACATCCACACTTACCCGTCGGGATAGGGTTAATGATTTGCCTTGTTAAATTTCAGGACCAGCAGCAGTAGCTCAGTCGAATCTCAATAATAATCTTTACATTGACGTGGATTTTGAGGGTGGGGAAGAAACCATGGGGGACCTTCAAAGTCCACAGTATGTGAAGCGAACGGCTCACATGTTTGACTCCCGATTTTCGTCCGAGGTAGAACTTTATATGAGATTTATTGAAGTAGAGTAAATTGGCATGTTTCAAATGAAGAGTTTTGAATGAGGATTGTTTTTATTTCAGCCCGGTGCTACTGAAAAGAATGGAAGAAATCCGTCATATCTCAATGTGTCAAAATCTGTCAGCGGTTATTCGTGTCTAACTTATAACAACGGTTCAGAAACGGTTTCAAACAGAACAGTTTTGGGGAACGGAACAACTTTAATGACAGCTGGATCACGTGGTTCAGCCACTGCAGCAACAAGACTTAAGACGGATTTTGCAATTCACTCCCCATTTTCTCGTAAAGCACCTCATACAGATGAGGACAGCGATCACAGTAGCAGTCAGTCTGCTACTTCACCTCCTCCCTCTCTCCCACCAGTTAATACCACCTCTTCAGGAAGGTTTTCAGAAAGTTCTTTTTTTCAAAATGGAATGAATCGTGGAGACGATTTAATGGAAGAGACGCCATATATTCCTTCACATGGGAAATCATTCATTATGCAACGCATTGAAAGGTTATACGGCACAGATGCTCTGACCAACAAGGGAGTATTGACTCGAAAGTCATCTCATGTCACCACCATTAGCATAACGAGGGAATCCTCACCTCTCGGAACAGAACGAATCATCCCAATTAAAGTGGAACCAAGAGATGATCATGAAAATAATTTGTATAACAGTGACGTTATCTCCTCAAGGCATGAAGCGAGCAACGAAGAGCAATGTTTGCTTATCGAAAGAAAGTCTAGTAGACAGCGGCATAATTTTGCCTGAAATTGTTAGCGCTAACAAGGAGGAGAATATTCGTCACATTCAAATTCAACACCGCCGTTCACAAGCCTCTTTTGATGATACCGACGAAGATGAGGATGGAAATAGAGCAAGATGTCTCATAAGCCCAACGAAGATACAATCCCCTACCTGTCTTGATAATAGTGGACATTTGAATGGGAATGCAAATCCCTATGGAAATGGGGTGTCAGCTAGTCCTCTAGGGAAGATAAGTCGCTCTGCTGAAGAAGACAGACTACCTTTATCAGCTTCTCCTTCACGGCTAGAGAGAACCATAGATGACAGTGTAACATTGGATCAAATTATTCATACAAATGGTAATCACCACAAAAATGGAGTTGATGGACAAGACTGCACCCCAATGAAAAAAGCTTTATCCAGAGAATCTTCGGCAGAGTCGGATGACACCAATGGATGTAGTGAGAATTCTTTAGAGCTCAGCGTTTCTGATGTAGAGTCAAAGAAGTCAATTAGTCGAAAAGGTTCACAAGATAATTCCCTGTATAGTAATCGAGGAGTAACAAGCCCTATTAAACCGAAACCAAAACCTAAGCCTAAAGATATGGCACTTTTAAGAACGCTAAGCCGATCACCGGCCCTTAAAACCGAAAATCTCGATAAGACTGCAATTTCCTTAAGCATTGTACAACCTGACGCTGCTGCTAAAATAGAGGATATCAAGAGTTCCGTATGCTGAAGATCAAATCGATGGTGATAATAGTTCTGTGTTGTCACACATTAAAAATAGTATTGTTTCCCCTATTACAACAGTTTCCGACATCAAAGCGACATCGGAAGATAAGGAAAATACGTTAGTACCCCTTGATGACGAAGTTACGCATACTGTTAAAAAGGATGGAAATTACTTTCTTAACGAAATGGGTATTGTCAGAAGTAAACTTCTTCAGCTTTCTGAGTATGCAGCAAAGGAACTCGATGAGATAGATCCTTCAGAGGACAGGGCAAGGCTCTATACATGCAGCAATAGGGAAAGGAAATCTTTTAGTAAAGAAGAAATTTAAGCAATTTGAAGAGTTATGCAATGCAAATTTGGTGAGTGTAAACTTGCTTGTAATGACTGTTTTTAATAAATTGACACATTTTAAGTTAAAATTACAATATTTTATTCATTGTGTTCACAGAAAGGAAAGTCAGGAGATGAGCCGGAAACTACAGACGAAGATTTAGGTGGATTTTGGGACATGGTTATGATCCAAGTTGAACAAGTTTATTACATTATTCGAAGACCTAAAGGAAAATAATCAAGAAGTATGTGGTGATAGAGATCACGGCAAAATATAGACAATGTAATGTAGATATCGATTTTAACTTGTGATTATTTTATTATTCTTAGAAGAAATCAGCCTCTGCGCCTAATACACCATCAAAAATATCAAGTCCTAAAAGAACAGTCGTTAACGCTAAAGCAAGAGCCAGCGTAGGGGCAACTCCAAAAGCAAATACTGCTGCTGCTAAAGCGAGGTAATTTTTTACATCATAGATTGTATAATTCTTAGACTTCTGTGAACCCTTTGATTCGACATGGCTTTATATTTCAGGGATGAAGCCAGGAGAAGATTGCTAGCAGAGAAAAGAAAGGCAATGAAAAATCAAATGCAAGAAACTCAACAGGAGGCAGCTTCCGAGGGGAACGAAACAGAGGTGCAGATTTTTGCTCCGGAAACAACACACACGGGGTAATCATGAATCGAAACAGTTTTGCTGCAGTTATTAAAATTTCAAATTGAACATCTAGAATGGATAACCACACTACACCACCTCAACATATGTGAAGCAAAATTGTTAGTAGAACCATCGTTAAAACTTAATCTTGACGAGTGAAACTAAATATAACATTTGCAGCAGAATCAATACCACATTCGAGAATTCGGCTTATTACGAACTTCCATTTAACACTATCTCTACTTACATTCATTCAGAGCAGAGACTTGAATTTTTTTTATGTAATCCAGCTAGGTTTTTTGTCAGAACAAATCTGAAATGTTTTAATATGGTCATTAATGTGGAAAACTGTGGGTTGCAGTTTGCAGTCTTGTAGTTCAGAACTAAGGGGCATCAATGATAGCCGTGTTTTCTTTTCAATTTTGTATAATATGAATGAACAACTCGTGTATCAGATCAGTCTTTTCAATCGTCAATGTATGGATACCCTATTGAAATGTACAAGATGATAGTGCTATTCTAAAATTATTATTAATCTAGAATAATTCAATAGTGCTCTAAATATATGTACTTAAATACAGGTGTAAGCTATTCACGTTCGAACAATACTACGAGGTAAGAAGCATTACTGCTTATATAAAAAAAATTGTTTTTATGTAAATATTAAGATACTATTATCAATGTTATATACATCAGTGACAATAGTGCAATTTTAAGATAAGGGACACAAGTGTACAGTTCCATTGAATCCGACGTATTTGAAAACACATTTAAAATGTAAAGTCTTAAGTCATGGCGTAATATGAAGATTCTACGGCTCATATATACAGCCTTACCAAAAACTTAGCTGATACTGTAAGCAGTCTCAATGATTTTTCATAAGCATTGCAGACTTTTCCGGTTTTGTAGTAAAGTAAGTAATTTTTTACGTATTTCATTTACCAAAAGTGTACAGGATGTAAAAATTGTAGAAACCTTTCGATTTTTTTTGTCGTGCTTGCCATATAACAAACTATTTGATATACAGTGTTTATAAAAAAGATTGTCTGCACGATGCAGTCAAAACGTAACATGTTACCCAAAAAGTAGTATCATCGTTTATAAAAAAGGGAAGATGAAATTGTGTTTCTGTTAGCCAAGTTTGCGTAATCTACTTGAATCAGTATATATTAACTATTCAACATAACATAGTATTTGTAACCGTTAATTCACAATCATTTTCATTCGTTTGTACTTCTGAACTTATTTAAAATGTGTATTGCTGTTATAATGGTATTGCAGTTTTAAAACATGAATGGCTACGTGCTTACGAACACGTGTGCTTGCATGAAGTAGTCAGTCAGTATTTCTGAAAAGGTGTCAAGGCTGAAAACACAACACAGGATGCTAATCAAAATACAATCGCTGCGGTGTAATGCTTTTGTACAATAATATTTTATTTTCTAATACGTGTACGAGCGTTTAGTTTGCTTGTAAATNGTGTACGAGCGTTTTAGTTTGGTTGTAAATTAGAATGTTCATGCTAACTTCTAAGTAAAACGCAATGAGAATGTAAGTTTATTCATTATTGACAGTACACCGAAGGTGGACTTACAAAAGTTAACCCGTAAATATGTAAGTGTATATTATTAAGGCAACCAAAAAGGAAAGAAGTTTGACCGATGCGATGTTAATAAGTACTTTTAGTTATTCATCAAAACTTTGTCTTTTTTATACAAAACGGTACTCAATGCATTTAACCATTTCTTAGAAGAACATACGAATAAGTGCAGATAAAAATAGTCTAAAATATGTGGTTCTACTTTTCATACAACGTATTCTGTATTAATCTTTTTTGTATTCCGTTTAATCGCCAAACAGACCAAGCTAACTACAACTAAATTATAATGTTTGTTTTGAGGAAGGATATCTTTTAACACATCATTGTATAAGTGAAAAAGAAGTGCTATTTCAATTAAGTCGCCGTCATCATTTTTAAATCTGAAAGCTTTATTAAAAGTGGTCTGCGATAAATGAATGTGTGTATAATTATATACTTTGTATTACGAATGTTTCATCTACTTCAAAAATACAACATTGTTTTACCAAATTGAGTCATAAATGTCACAACAGTCATTCGTACAGTAACAATAACAATAAACGTAATCTTTCACCATTTTACATACCTAGTTTGTCATCTACAATTTATTGCATTCATTTTTTGCACGAGTCAGTAAATAGATCGAACTGAATCACTGCACTGAATCTTAATCAGAATCGATTGGGCCACCGACATCGCCTCCTGCTCCACCACCAGATTCCTCTTCGTTTTTCAGTTTCGCTATTATCTCCTTGGCTGGATTAAATACTCCAAAGGTCTGAGCACTGCATATATAACATTTCTGGGACTTTTTATAATGCTGGAGTGCACATTTTTCACAGAAATAATGTTTACATCTGCAAATTATTCATTCAAAACAAAATCGTTATCACCATTTCCTACTATTCAATACACGAGTAAACGAAAAAATAAAAACGACCATTTCATCTAAAAAGTAGTAAAACCTACTTCGTTACAACTGGATCCTTAAAGGTATCGCGACAGAGAAGACATTTAAATGGCAGCTCATCATCTGAATCCGGTATTTCATACTTTTCTGCATCGACATCGTCTTTTCCATATCTTCCTTCAGCCACTTCACGCTCTATTTGCCAGCCTATTTAAGCAACAATGAAATCCAATGATAAGTTTATTCCTCACACTCTAGATTTTGATTACAATGAAATCAACCTTACCGAACTTGTAATCGCTTCGATCGTGAAGGAATTTGCAGCTATCTATAATACACAAAACACATTATGGACGACAAGTTCAAACATTTTTGCTCAACCAATTTAGTTTTCATAGCATTATTCATCGTTAAAAAAATTTAGTGATCACCTCCAAATCCACAAAACCCAGTCTCTTTATAATCCTTGCAAATATCGGGTTGGTAATCCCATCGAACAGTAACGCGAATGTTGTCAGGTGCTCGAACGAGGACCCTTTCGATTACTTCCACTAGCTGCATTCCCTTGAGCCGTATCCTTCTTTTCGTAATATCTTGCGTAGTTATTCAAGCCTCGATAAACTCCGTCGTCTGCCTTTCCCTTCAACTCCTTATTGATTTCTAACGACTTTTCAAAAATTGCTTGTGCATCCCTATCTTTCTCTGTTTCTGTTTCAATAATTGATGTAGCTCCCATATCCGAGGGTCCGGCTCGATCGCCCGTATTTGAAGATTCGTAGTATACACCTACTCGGCTTCTTCCATCTCGCTCTTTAGTATCGTCCTCGTCTTCTGATGAGGATGAAGGACCCTTGGATTTAAGTTGATTTTTTACTGTTCTCAGACCACTGCCAGTCTAATAAAAAGTTAAAAGTTGTAATTTGTATTGCCCAATTAGCATGCACTAACCATGCCACATCCTTAAAGCTAAATAAATAAAACGGTACTCACTGACTGCACCATGGGATTCGATCGTCTAGGTCGTTTTTCTGTTCTCACAATCTTAGTGTCATCATCGCTACTTGAGGACGCTGTGAAATCATGCAAATTAAAACCAAAGATGTTAGAGACGAAAATAGGATGTTTAGATAATGGTGAATGATGATAGAAAGATCAACGTGTGTGCGATACTTACAAGAATCGCTGGGAGGCTTCTCTTCTCTTTTCCGAGAATTTTGCTGCCCCCTTCGGATCGGCTTTCTAAAGGAAAATTTGCAGGAGGGTCCAGGGGCTTCCGGTTGGTTGTCTGACATGGTGAAAGGTTGATATGTGTACGTGGTTGGGTTATGAGATAAAGACACTTTTTCTAGCCACTCGTTATTGATTAGCTAACATAAAGTTGGAGTAAAGTACTTAAGTCAACTGGCTGGCTTACACCCAACGCTGAACTCCCTCCACAAATAACAAAAAATGTAAACAGTAAATGTCAATTTCGGGTAACTGGTTGCCTCTAGTCCAAGTATTCCATCTTCAGTTGTATTAGGCGAGCAAAAATAGCACTACCTGCGGGCGGGCAGTTTACAATTGACAAAATTCGAATAGTTAAACACTGAACATACCCAACACCCAAAAGATGAAAGAATGAATAAATAAATGACCAGGAGGTGATTAAAAGTTGTTAGAAACAGAACGTTTTCTGAAATCAGCAGATGCTTTTACTGAATGTTGTTTACCTGCGAACGCTTCCCAGACTTCTCAAGTGGCCCTATCTCCTTCCTCGATGGCTAACATCTTTGTTCATCGAAGCGTCCGTTCCTTTCAGCTTTCGTGTCAGAAGTCCAGGTTTAGTTCTTGTTCTTTTCTTACTAATGAAGTAGAGCCAGCCCACTTTAAAAGTAAAAATTCTAACACAAGTTACAAGTGCAAGTGTAATCTGATGAGTCATCCATCGATCCTCAACATATTTAATGCGTTACAAAATTCGAACATAGATCTTCTATAATACAATTTGTTTCCAATTAGCTGGAAAATATATATAGGCAGTTTATGCGTATTGAAATCAAATAGTCCAGTCCATGGTCTGTATCCTAAGTTTGTATAAATAAAATCATAAACCCATAAGCTAACACCATTCATACCAATATTAGTCCCTGACTCTCATCGTCAAGCGCATTTCTCTAAATATTCTCTAAAGATGAAATACCATCGGATCATGAACCCTCTTATTTTCCTGCACATCACTGCAACCCAAACCAATAAATTAAGGTGCATATACATAAGTTGTATATCATCCAGTAAAATTCAAAACTCTGCGAAACAAAGAAAACATCTTCCTCTCCCATGAAAAGCAACAATAGTGAATGGACGGCTTGCTTTTGTGTAGACAAAGAAACTGCTTCAAAATTTACATTGAAATTATATGATACGGTCATAAATTTTTGTTAGATGAAAACAACATTTCTTTAAAAATATGTCCATGTCCAGCACTAGCGGCAACTTCTATACCCAGTGCAATTTATGTTTTTTCTTGTATAACACATACTTAATTTTAAGTTTTCGTTGTGTATACAATATATATGTTGTATATATTATAGGGACAAAGATGATGATAGCCAAGTAGCAAACACTAGATCAGCTTATTCATTATTGCAACAATGACTTGTAAGAAAAAATTGGCTGATCTGTCCTTATACCATGCTACATGTAAATGTATGTAGTATGTACATTACAGTCGAAAAAAAATCTTTCAAAAAGCAAACCTTACCCCTAAGCAGTCTCTCATTCTGTTCATTCTTCATTCTTAACCAAATAGGATGCAATCTGTATACCCTCTACTTTACACGAGCCATCAATATCAATGCACAATGAGAACCTGGTCTTTGTAAGTCCATACTTTGACTGCATATTACTTACTCCATCCACATCCACGATGGGATCAGTTTAGTAAAAGACCTGTGTGTATTGTTGCACACATAAAAATTCATTTGAACTCATGTAAAACATAAAATGCACTACGTTCTTATTGAGTAAAACCTGATTCTAAACCTAACTCTAGNTAGTAAAAGACCTGTGTGTATTGTTGCACACATAAAAATTCATTTGAACTCATGTAAAACATAAAATGCACTACGTTCTTATTGAGTAAAACCTGATTCTAAACCTAACTCTAGAGCTCCTTTTATTTCATGCTCCCCACATTAAATGTTTGTTGGGCATGTGTCTCTGCAGTTCCCCTCATGTTTACAACATGAGGGTTAGGGATTTTTTCAAACATGAAGAGAAGGTTATATACTATTTTACTTCTTTGCACCATGTTGTAAAAAGTTATTTTTTGTGGCCGTGGTTTTCATCAGCTCAACTTCTTATGAATAGTATACAATACTTATATGCTCATGTTAAGTAGTAAAAGATGTGAATATGCGATTGTAATGTTCCCAATATCCTTAGAGAGTGCGTGTGCACTACCATCTACAAAACCCAATCCATCCACATCCCCCCTTTTGATTGCTTACCACCGTTGCTATTGCCAGGTTGCTGTGATATTGACAACAACACTCGAAAATCCTAACATCAATGCGTCAGTCAGACCAGACATACATAGGCTCATAGTACACGATTTGCTCGACTTTATGTTTGGTTTTGGTTCATGAAAGATTTTTTTTCTAAAGTTTTTTTCCTCCTCTCATCTGCTTAAAGTGGTGCTATACCAATTTCCTCCATTGAAATAATGAAGGGTGATTCAAGTCCCTGGTTGAATTTGAGAAGGGATGTACCTTGAAGCTCACGCTATACCTTATTCTCGCATGTATAGCATTAGCCATTCATTCACTATATTTTTTTGTGAGTAATCTAAAGCCTGATGCCAGAAGGCTTGCATCGTATCATCGTTCCGTCCCTTTTAAATTTGATATACAACTCTAAACTCCACTTGTAAAAACTGTGCTATCCTAGGCCTTAAGCCAAAAGAGCAAATATGGGAACTGGGGCTTAAAAAAAGCAAATAAGGCAAATGTTGCATGGTTCCTTCTCTTCTTGTTTGACAACAACTCAACCATTTCGAATTTCAACCCCTTTTTACCATTTTATCTTATTCCCTTTACCAATTTTATCATATCGCATCATCATCATCACATCATCATTATCATCATAGCTTAAAAAAGAGGAACCAAAACATCCTGTCTCTCTTTTGAGTGTGCGTGTGTGTCTATATGTCTATGTTCGTATGTTCATAACGTTATGTTAAGTAGTAGCTAGTGATTTTAGTTTGGTATTGAACGAAGCAGGAGAAGGAACGTGGATTTCTGATTCCTTCATGTTTGGTGCTTTTGTTAAAATACATAATAATTTAAAAAGTGCTGCACCCTCTTTCTTCCACCCTCATACCCAAAAAGTAACTATAAGCAAATCGTAATATATATTACGTTACGTGTGATTGAGTGACATTTTAAAGTCCAAAATTGGCGAAAAAAATATTTACGATCATATTTGAGAAGGACGCGAAACATGCAATGTCTGCAAACTTCATCACGAAAGAAAGACGCCAGTAGTGCAGCTGGTGTTGTTTCCCAGCGATCCTCAGGGATAAAAAAGCCATTCACTTACACTTTACCTAACTGTATTAACAGGTACACAATAATGATGTGATGTGAGATAGTTGTGAGTATATGCAGAAGGAGGAGAACACATGCATGAAACTGATAAAGTTTAGTTGGTGATGTAGTACATAAAACATTGCACGTACGCCTCATGTGTATTTCATACCGTCAGGGATTATATCAGAAAACCTTCTTTTCTCAATTTTTGTTCATCTTTCGATGTTGATTGTTTAGTTGTGTTCACATCATAGATTGATGAGGAGTAAGATTCTTTTTGGTCTTTTACTGAATCGTCCTTTCGTATTCGTGTTATCTTTACATCATCATCGTTTCTAAAAACTCTTTTCGATATAACAATATATTATATCTTTGCATGTAGCATGTTACTACACACACACTCGCACATTTTTCATCATCATCAATTCTTTTGGTTCTTGCAACAAGCAAAGGAGATAATAATTGGGAATCGTGAGCTTTGAAACATTTTTGGTCCCTTTTGTTACTATTTGCCTACACATCATATCACATTTTACAGTGTGTTTGTTGCAAAAGTGTTGTTATTTTGGATTTGGATAAGAAGAAAAGAAGGATACAAAAAGTGCTTAAAAAAGCTGAGGCATGTTTAGCTAACTTTAAATTACCAACGCCAACCTATATGTGTGCCAGTGAATGTTGAATACAATAAGCAAATGAGATGATGTTGCCAGATAATGTGATTGTGAGCAGCTACAAGGATATATTAGCGCTGTGAACGTGAAAGACGGCGATGGTGAAGTGTATTAAATAAATGTGCTCTGATTTTTTGTAAATTCCAATTTGTTGTCTTTTGTGGTGGTAATTTGAAACGTTTGGTTTGGGGATGTAAATGTAAGGAATCACGCAGGAGATATGGTCTCATTCGTATTTGGCACTTATTGACTTTCTTGAGGTTGACTATTGCCTAAAGTAAGTGTACAATCTTTTTTATGTAGAAATTGAAAATGTTGTTGTAATCTGTGTGCTGTATGACATGGCATGGCCACCAAATTCTAGCTCACTATCATCATTTTGAGAGAAAATCGTGCGTTTTTCACTCCTTTGTTCTCCATTAGTTCCATTACGTGTAGCATTGTATTGTATTACATGCATTAGGGCAACTCCGATTCTCATGAATATTCTATTTGTGACCGTATATGGCACATAATTAATTGTAGAGTGTGTTATGTGGCCTTCACATTTGTGCGTAGGATATAAATAGTGCTTTTATTGAGATTTCATGCATCTAGTTATTGTTATAAGGACTTACTGATATACTTAACTCTCACCTACTCTATGGATGCTATTGCACCTATTTCATGCTATAAATTCAAAATGCTCGCTAAATACAGGGATTCTGTTACGCATAAAAAGTCTTGCCAAATAAATTTAAATAAAAATTGGCTGCACACAACTAGTCATCTTTGCTTCCAAAATGCTGTGATTTGACCGTAATTTTATGAAAATCTGTAGGACAGGATGAGATTCATAAAAGGGATAATCGTAGGTTTTACATAGAACTGATTTTCCTTAGAATCTTTAAAAATCTTATTTGGTACCATCCCATCAAGTTATAA
>JAANSM010002358.1:0-15294 GCA_036850725.1 Orchesella villosa
ACCAGCTGCGGCTAAAAGTTTGGCCAAAAATTGGAAGAAATAAAAAGTGTTCACTTCACGCATCACGGAGGCTAGCCTCACCACACCGAATACACAGATGCAATATGTTTGTACAAAGTAGTAAGTACTGTGTAAGTATATTGAGAGAAGCATGTTTGATCCCGACCCAATATGCATACAGACGTAATCGCTGAAAATGTATATGAGTAACTCTTAAAAGTAATAAGAGGTAATGTTATGGTAATGAAATTAGTGCCTCGACCTCAACTAGCAGAGAGAAGGAAGAAGGGAAAACCGCTACAAAGAATAATCCAAACGGAGCTATATATGACTTGACTGTGTGAGGCTGTTGAGCTTTCTTTTCCTGTCCAAAGTGTATGGTTAAAAGAAAGAAAAGCAAGCTATAAACTTGTTAATGCAAACAGTGCTCATAAAAATAGAAGGAAAATGAAAATGGCAGCCCAAAAACTTACTTTACACATGTAGTGTTTATGCGGCCCGGACAACGCTTGCACTTCAGAAATATCCCTGTAAAACCAGAGAGAGAGAGAGAGAGAAAGAGAGTGGAAAAGTTGTCAGATGAATGAAACTTCGGTTTTCTTAAGACGGTGAAGGTACATATCATTATATAGGGTTATGTTGTTGTAGGGCATGATACTTTTAATATATGTGGTTACTTATTTGTTCGATAAAAAAATTGGTAGTGGTGAAACTAGTGAGGAAGGCTCAATGTAATGAATATGTACAATACTGCAAACATTATTATCATCGTAAGTATCATATCGCATCGAGCTTCAACTCTTTCGCTTTTCATTCTCAACTCAGTAAAACTCTCTTGGTTTGTGCCAGCACCAAAATTCATTCCACTCTCTGAGAGAAAGTACCAAAATCCCTAGTCAGACACCAAATATACATAACAGTGTAGTGTGGTGCTGTGGAACCATCACAGTAATAACGATGATAATGACAAGAGTAGAAACTGGAAAAAGTATAAAACTGTAATAGAAGTGGCAATAAGTAATCTACTTGAATGAAAATGAAGACTTCATTTCTTTGAACGTTGAGCATGCTCTTTACTTCACCACCACACTAAAAAAGTATATACAACTGTGTACACATTGGCTCTAGCGATGACTATATATATCTTAAGTATACACATGTATGTTCATAAATAGCAAAGTAAAATAATGAAATGACCATGGAGGTAGAAGCCAAGAAAATAATAGTAATAATGATTTCTCCCAACGAGCACATGGAGAAGAGAAAGCCACGGTGCTGCTGGTATGTGGTGTGGTGATGATGGTGTAATGCTGGCGTGTGATATTTGTGATGATTTTAATGGTTATGACAATGGAAATGACAATGATGTGTAGGTACCTATAAGCATTATCATTTCGTATCATAATGAGAAGTTTCGTTGTTAGCAGTAATTGTGAAGTAATGCTTCACGCTGACTTTTAGTGTGGAGGATGGATGGATGAACTTACAAGTGAACGAGGGCAAAGCCTCTCACCGTGAGACAGGAGAGAGGGGCAAACGACAGATTTGCAGTATAATAAATTAGCAAAGTAATGAAATCTTTGTGTAAATCTAGACTCCATTGCAATAAATGTGCATTTCGTGTTTCATTTAGTAAGTAATTGGGATGCTTCCTCCTTTTTATCAAATAATTATCTAGGAGCATGAGCATATGTGGGGGTTTACATGTACACGGATGTAGAATATGGGAGGGAAAATGAAGCACCACACATTTATGCAGGTAGAAGAAAAAATATGAGTCAAGAGAAAAACACCAAGGTCATACTTGAGTAGGCTATTAAAGACAATGGCATCATTTATTTAGGATTATTATTACCTGTATTTTCGTTATTAGTCAAAGAAACGGGGATAAGCAGGATGGGATAGTTAAGTTCGTAGTTCCCCATTTCTCGGTTGATCAGCATACAGTTAACTAATGTCCTGCCACTACTATAGCTTCTTCCTACTTTCTCCACTAGAGAATGATTTGAGTAAAAGTGTATTTATTTTGTGGAGTGGTATAGCTAGCAAGCAAAGAGAAAATATTATCCTTGGAAAAGTAATTATTATCATTGTCGTCATCCGTCTCTATTACAAACGTGAGGTCACCTTTTGTGTTCCATATTTTTTTATCTGATTCACCCTCCACATGGTCAGGCCCTCGGACTATGAGATGAATAAGCATGATACATATAGAAATCATCATTAAACCCAAGTTTTAGAAGGCGAGGCATACTTATATATACTGTGAGTATGAAATGAATCCATAATAGTGTAGTACTAGATGGTGATGATGATGATACGTATTATTCGTGTATATGAAAAGCACATATAGGTACGAGAAACAAGAGAAAAAGGGGAAGAGAAAAACAATATGAAAAGAATGGAATATTCGAGTTTTCTTCCCTTCAGAGACCTCCAACCTCTCTTGGCCTTCTATTAAAAAGTTTTCTTCTTTAGCTACTAAGATTTGATACTCTTTCCAATGGGTTAGTCCGCTCTTCTCAAGTTTCCTGGAAGAAAATGGAGAAAAGTGAGATGTACCCAAAGAAAGTGTTTGCACACACACATACAGCATGTGTACATGGGAAAGAGTACGCGGCTAAACTAAGTTTCATTGCAAGAATTTTGTATTCCATCCAACCAACGGGAACCTTTTCTTAGCCGCATTTAAAATTAGAATTGCATAACTAGTATATATAAACTATATATATACACATGTAGGGAGTAGACAAGGGAAAAAAGATTGAATCTCATTTTAAGATGTTTGCATTTGCGATGCTTTTTTGTTATCTATGCTGATTCCGAGTCCAAGAACACACATGAAAGTCTCACTGGGAGCCAGGACGAGCTAAAGAATTGCACACATTCTTTTATAGTTTCTGGCAAGTTGATTGTTGAACTTGTTCGATTCATTTTATTTCCAGAGAGTAATCCACCTCACTCGCTTTATTTTAAACATGTTAGATTTAAATGTTTTTTTGCCACATAGTCCAAAAAGTAAATGGTATTGGTTCGTTGGAAGATTTTAGTTTCGTCAAGTTCTTTTTGCTGAGGAGAAGAATATATGTAAATGTTCTTGTATAGTATAAGACTTATTCTTTTTTTACTATTTTATGGTTGAGTAAGAGTCGAGATCAATTTTGAATATGGTTTTTGTGCAAATGGTCCATAGAACATGTAACAAACGGAGCGGCAGCACTGTCTCTCTGAAGTTCCAAGTAATGTTTCTTATCCCATGTTTTCAACCCATTTTTTCTAACATAGACGAGCACTTGGAATGAGCCTCCTTATGGGGGGAAAAGAGAGCAAGAAATTGGTACTGGAAAATGAAACGTTCTTGCTCTCAAATATACTTATTATTTCTTCTCCTCCTCTGATAATTCCGAGAATGGTGTTGCATGCATGTAGTATTGTATATATATATGAGTGTGTACTATTTGCATTTTACATGCATTCAAAAGTCTTTTCTCTCTCTCCCCCAGCCTTGTGCCAATTTCATTACTTCTGCTCCATATTTCCCCCAACAACTCCTTTCCCTTGCTTTCACCTGATTAAGTTGAAAAATGAAATTGGCACGAGCTTGAAACTGCTTTACATTCGAGAATATTACTCCCTTTAAATGTTCATATGTATACGTACTTCGTGTTTGAGTATGAAAGTTTAAAGAGAATTGGGTTAGACGTTAATGCATGTTACAGATTTTCTTCGTCTCCCCATACATACAATAATACAAGCTTCTAGTAGTCATTAATAGAGTACACATGTTTTCTCATATGAAAGGGTATTATAGCTCCCTTGTATTTTATAAGCCCTGAGAACGAGATTTTTTTTCCTGGAAGATCAGCACAAAGAACCACACTCTTACGTCTTACCTAACCATCTTACGTCAACACAATTTTCGAGAGATCCTCGTTGAAACAATGGTTTATATAAGCTGGTTGGGATTGTGGGAACAAGGCCCAATTAGCAGCTCCGGTATATATATAGACCGGTGAGGATCGGCAGTATTCACACTCACACCCGAGTGAGCTGACTTTTGGATGGGTGACGTGTGTGAAAAATTCCTGGTAGATAAAAATCCTCCGTAATAAAGTTATTTTGGAGGTGAACATATATACACTTTACTCATTAATAAGTAATGGCTTGGGCGTAAGAAAAATTATCAGTTACGACGTGACATGAAATTTCTCCTTGCGAAATCAATATAGGCTGCTGTCAACAAGAAAATTTAAATTATTCAGTGAACAATATTTGTCCAACTTTGATGTGAAAAATAGTACTTCCACTATCCAACGACAGTTATAAAGACATATTACACAAAGTTTTGAATCAAATGACAAAAGTATACAAAAGAACAAGGTTGAATATTAGCTAGTATATATAACTATTTAAATCTAACGAAATTATAGAGGACCCAAAGTTAATTACTATCTGACTTGTTCGAAATTGCCTTTCATTAAAATGAATGTTGCTCCCTTCTCCAAAAAAGCGATAGATTTTCGGTGGCTGATGACGTAAATGGAAAAGTGAAAGCATCACATAATATTCTCTCTCCCTCTCTCGTCTCTCTCAGACTTTCCAGGATTTATAAGCTTTTCCATGTGCGTCTATATCTTCTGATGTGATCTACTTAGCGATGTTAATGGTGTATAGCTCTCGTGAATACCACCTGAGGCCACTACACAATTGGAAAACCTGTGTATGAAATGGATTTATTCAATGTGAAAGCTGCTGCTGGCTGCTACCATATAACCACCACCCCGCCAAATGTATGGCTTCAAATAAATCAGTTTAAATCCTCTCGGAATGAAAGACATTTTCAGATGTATTTCATGTCTGAAAATGGAGAGCTTCCAATGAAATCCGATTTTTCTTGGGGGTTCTTGAAGCAGGAAAATGGAATGCTCTTGACATAACTATCCACATAAAAGCCCTCCATAAATATAAGCATAAATACGGATGCTGCTTTTTAACTTTTATACTCTCATTTCCGAAAGGACAATTGTAATAACAATATAATAATGCTAATATTTCGCTATTGGTACTTTTTGGTATGGTATCGAATACTATAGATGTATAGAAATGGTTTTTAATGTGGATGTTGCATCGATATAATCGATTTTGGTGGTTACATTTACTTTTACTGTTGTGATCACTTAAACACGTGAATTTTCTTGTTTAAATTACATTACAGAAACAGAGAACGAAACTGGTGATTTGAACCTCGACGATCCGGAGCTTGAAAAAGCTGCAACTCGCATACAAGCCGCTTTTCGGGGACATAACACTAGAAAACAACTAGGAAAAATGGCGGAAGGAGAAGAAGTCATTGACATTGACCTGAACGATCCAGGTAAAAATAAATTTTTGTCAAATATATCAACCTGAACAAACTTTTTAAGCCCCTTTCCACTCCCTCATTTAACATCGTTTTTCACCTTACATTTTCATGCAAGTTTTTAGAAACCACATCTCAATTTAAAATACCATTTTGGGAGAGTGAGACTCATAACTTTCCCATAGTCTTTTGCATTAAGTATATATTATCCTGTTGTTGTTCCCTTTGATTTTCGATTTATATTGCAATAACCCGACCCAAAATCCAGAGTTTGGGTGCACGAAAGAAACAAATAAAGTGCCACTCTCGTCAAAATGCATTTACATCTATTGTTCAACACACAGAGAACACCATACATAACCCGTTACTTTTGTGTTGAAGTTGTATATGCAAAAGGAAACCAAACTAGCATAGAAAGTACTCATGTATTTACAATCATCTAATGTGTACGCTCATAAGACTGTGTGTATAATGACTAAGTATTTACATGTTTGCAATACAGAAATCACGAAATGAATACGCGAATAGAAAGGAAACATTTGAGCGTTGCTGTTAGGTTAATAGCCTTGCACGGAAATGTTACGACAATGAGTCCAAAGATGAAAGCATGAAACATAAATGTGCCTTTGCTAATGTACACGATTGCGTTTATTGTAAGAGGTTCGGAGGGAGAGAGGGATTTTTGCACCTAGTACGATATTCCACAAAAGCATTAGGCAAACCCGCCCATCATCAATCCATTTCTGCTTAAACTAACAATCGAGTTTTTTGGTCGCTGTGTGTACTGTGTTGGCGTGGTATGGTGTGCATAATATACAACTTTTATGCCTGGTGAAATAAACATTGAGCCGACGAAATCGAGCATTGCCATATATTTTTTTTTAGCTTTTGTGATGATCATTGCTCTAAACTCACGCTCTGTGAATTGTGTATAGAATAGAAAAGTCTAATGGATTCATAAATTACACCTTTCACTTAACCAATGCCGCTGTAAGGCACACACACATCAAACAAGAGAGATTTTTTTTGGCTTGCTTTAGGATTATAACGTGTTAGTTTGGCCAACTTACCACTTGCAAGAAACAAAGGTGTGTGTGGAGTGAGGAGAAAGCTGATTTCATACGTAACTTTTATATGCTTTCATGCATGCTCAGCTTTGTCCTTGTCAACGAAGGCTCAAAACATTAGTTCGTAAAATAATATCCTTTTGTCTAAAATACGTGGGTAGGTTCATATACACACACTTAATACTTGTGTGTGTTTGTGTGAGAGTGAATGAGAGCTGGAAGAAAATTCTCACACAATAAAACAGCCCCAAATATATGAGCACCACACCTCCACCGACAAAAACATTTCTCAAGCACAAACTGGATGAATGAGCACATTTATGAATTCCTAATGATTTTCTATGCTGTGCTCACCAAATGCACTTCTACTACCACCACTATACCACCCGAGGACAAAATGAGACCAAGTCTTTGCTACATAGTATATATATGTAATATATATATAGAAATGAACCAACGTCAGTCAACTGAAAAGGATATTGTTTCTGACGGAATGGTTTCATTTTCTTTCCCCAGTTTTTTCTCTCTTTTCTTCTCGTCTTTAATGCTTAGTGGCTATTTGATGACATTTTCTTAGATGGAATAAGAAATAGGAACAAAACAGGTTTTCAATTATTTCTTCAAAAAAAGTAGCATTAAAGGGGAAAAGAGAAAAAGTTGAAGTGGCTATCATCATTAGTATTCATGCATGCATTCACCTCAGTGGATTCATGGACAAGTGAGAAAAGGAGGAGCGCTGAAAAAGTGTGTGTGTGTATATGGGTTCTCACTCATCGAACGAAATTGGGAGTGTGCTCAACGTGAAAGGAATAAACTGAAACAGAAGAATATAATATGAAGTTTTTTTTTGTAGCATTCAAGGAAAGGATGAAGAAAAGTGGGAAAATCCAGGGAGATTTTTTCTTTACTAATCCATATGCCCCCATTTGTATGGACTTTTTGTACCTACAAACGTGACAAGACTTGTTAGTGAGTCATAATTTCTATACGCGCGTATTTATATCTATATTATACTTATAACTTCATTCGCACTACACAATAAAAGCGTGTGTATAAATATGTACGTGTACATTCGTTAATGATTTTGGACTCGGCTCCACCAACACCAAAATCCTTGCCTTGCCCCAAAAATTCCCAGACATGAGGAGATTTGTACCATGATTGACAGAGCGGAGGAAGACTATTGATATGAGACTGATTTTTGTCATCTAAACCATTAGTATAAAAAGTTTTTGGGACAGTTCCGTTCTATTGTGAGGGATATAATATAGTATATACGTTAGAGGATAAATGCTTTTTTTGTACCCTTGCCGTACGCAACATATTAAGTATTTGTGCATGTTTCTTTCATTTTTCATTGTTGGGAAAAGGGAATCATCATCCACTTTATCCTTGTAAATGATTTTATGTCACAGAGAGAAACGAGAAATGTGTGTGGTAACAAAGGAAAACGGATGTTTTAGGTATATATATATAGGCAGACTTGATTTTTGTCCCTACAGTTTATACTTTTTGAATGGAGAAAATTAAACTTTTTCCTCACAATAAAGGCTCTCCTATTATAAAGGATATGATACCTTTTACCTACAAACTTAAGTATCTATTTTGTGTGTTCCATCGACATTCTATATACACAAATGTACCTATACCTTTTCACATGAATTGAATTCAAATATGCATGATCGAACAGTCACACTGCCTCGCTCACTTTCAGAGTCAGTTTTCTCTGCTTGCTTAGCTACAAATTCCTGTCCCAATCCACTTGAGAGCCTTGATCATTAATCAATCCTGTTTGGAAAAGTTGTTTTTTCTCTCTGTGTTGCCTTGCAATACACTCGTCCCATACATCTTTTCATTTTGCTTTCACTCAACTCAACTGAATCATAATATCTCCTTTTCACTGAAAAAAAAACAAGCTTATATACCTTCAACATTGGGTGAGTTTCCTTTTGACCTGGCTACGTCACATTTGGTTAAACTTTGAGAATATTTACTCCCCTATCCGAACCTTTCCCTCATGTAACGCACATGAAAGAGAGAAAAAGCGATTACTTTTTCAGTAAAACCGTTTCTAAAAAAAGAAGAAAGAATGTGCGGGAGAGCGTGTATATAAGCACAGCGCAACGTGTTGTAACATGAGCAAAACTAACATATTATAATGGGAAACCAAAGCAAACCAATTCCAAACCAGTTCAATGCCTAAATCCCTAGTTGACTAAATGCTATATACTTTCGAATCTAAACACATAAGTACAAATATATATTGGTTTAAATGGTTTTTATGCTCACCACTACTATGTTGTTGAAATGAATAATAATGTTGTTTCAATGGATCAACTTTGTAGCTAAAATGAGTATATAAAATAAACTCCCTTTTTTTGTTTCATGCTTCAAGTGCCTACAAAGCTATTTTAAGCTACATTCTATGCTGTTTAAGCGTAAAGTGCGGTATTTTAATGGAAATGTCAAAGCGAAAACCCTCCATGCACACTTTTCACTTTGATGGTGCGTTTAGCAGGAGACTTATATATCCACAACGTTTTTATAAACAGTATGAAGGATGAAACAGTTTTTATATGTTGGTAGCAGTATATATAGCACCTCTTGAAACCATTTCTCTTAAGAGTGACATGTTGCTCAACAAGAGTCCATTTACTGGATGGCTTTCTCTTCCGTTGAAAAAAAAGTGGAAGAAATAGAATTTACATTTCAAGTGCTTTCCTATATATATAAAAAGGTTATATTATAGTTTCATTGTATTTGAATATGAGAACATCAGGTTGTAAATAATAAAGGAGTTTGTCATCGTCAGCAAAAGTGAGTGTGAATACCCCACACGAGGTCCCCATATCATATGACTTCGTTTCCACTCCATAATATTTCCTGCTTTTATTCTAATATGAGTCTTCCAAGAAAATTTAACTTTTAACGGAGACAATAAATTGTTTAAACGCAATGAAGTTATTTATTAGGATGGGAAAGAATGACAGATAATTTGCTAGGTTGAGTGGTCGGCGAACGTTGGAAGTACGGGGAAAGATGAATGCTTTATTCCAATATTCAATTCCACGCTCCATTTCCTCTTAAAATTTTTCTTGTTCCATCGACCATCAGGTAAATTTATTACATGGCTTGTCTTTTTTTTCTTCCATTTTTCAGAGGTTGGGATCGCAGCAACAAAAATTCAGGCGTCCTTTAGAGGGCACAAGGCTCGGAGAGAAGCGGAGAAGGCGGAGAAAGCAAAGCAAAGTGATGCTGAGCTTAGCGAAGAGCTTCAGAAGCTGAAGACCACTGAAGAGGTCAGTGAAACTGGGGATGCAAGTAAATATATTTTAAATGTGTCACAAAATTATTCAAAAACTTAAATTTTATCAGAGATGCAGCTTCTTTATACTAAAATAGATTTGCTGTTGTCAAAACCTTCGTCTTGGGTTGTGACTACAGTTCATTTTGAGCTCAATGTGGGACAAGAATTTATGCGTGGTTATAAACTCGTCATGATGTACAAAATTTTGTCCTTTTTCGTAACTTTTCAATACTAAAACTCAAAATTTATTTTCTAAATTATGTCTACTAAATTATTTTATTTCATAATATATAATATATATATATTCTCACCCTTTTTGGCCTTAAAACTATATAATATAATGTAAAATATATATATTTACTATATAAACAGGCCTTACTAGCCATATGCATAGCTCATTTCAGAATCTTAATTCAATTCCTGACAGCTCTTTGCTCAATCTATAAAAGTAGTGTTCGCTCGCTCACTCCCCTAAATGTATGAATGTATATATAGTTTCTAGATATTTTCTCCGTATTTCAGTTCGATTGAACAGAAACAGAAAAAGAGAGAGAAAGAGAGACAGAGTGAAAAATATGCCACTGTTACCAAAATAGATTGAGCTTTCACCCAGTCAGCCACACTTTTATAAATGGATAAAGACAAAAGGAGAAAGGGTAAAAATTTTACCAGGCCGGCGCCCGCTTGCCCTGCCAACCTACTCAAGCAGCTAAAATATAATGTGATGAAGTGATAAAGTAGTTATATTCTTTGGAAAAGTTGTTGATGATGAAGAACACAAGAAGACTGTCTCTCAAACTTGAGTTTTCCTCTCTCTCTCTCTTTCACTCTTATTCTTGAATCCAAGTGGAGAAAAAAAAGTTTAACTTTAAATAATAAAACAACATGATGAACAAAGCAAACTTTACACGGAAAACACCAAGAAATAAAAGAGAAAGTTTTACATTGACATACATACATACATTTGGGTTTAAGTAGCATAAATGATATTACTTTCTCTCTTTGCATATAACATGAATGGCTTTTTTAAAAATCCTTCCGTTGTTTCCAAACATTTTACTATATATATATTCATTATCGTAGCATAATATAATATGCTATGTATTTTATATGTACTTTTACTACTACCACTACTACTCAAGTAGTCAAAAGAGAAAACTATCTTAGAGCTGACGAAATGAGTCCTCATTCAATTTACAAGAAACAATGCCGAAAAGCCGTCATAAACAACTAAAACTTTTGTTGAATAAATTCGCTGCGATCTTAGAGTAGGCTTTATAGGCTTGTGCTGTAAGCTATTGTGCATAATATTTATTTGGAAAGCAATTTTCCTACTTCTTTGTCTCATTTGTTTGCTTTTATCCTCACAGAAGCCAGCTGCTGAAGAGGAGGAGGACTTGCCTGATTTAAATGACCCAGAAGTGAATAAAGCAGCTACAAAGATCCAAGCCCATTTCAAAGGACATCTTGTTAGAAAAACTTTGAAAGATCCGAAAGACGCTTCCAATTGATTGAATACTCTGTAAAAAAAACTCCAAAAAATAAAATTTCACTCCCAAACTTGAGGATTTGGATTATAAAAAATCTGGAAAAAATACATAAAACTTTGTAGTGGTTTGAAAAAGAAAACAAATATCCACATACATGATTAAATACAAGCGCAATTCTAAAATATACTTATAGATAGTAAAAAACAAAGGAGAAAGTTTGATTTTATAGCTTGGGAAGGAAGAAAAAAGAAAATGATATTTGCCAGATGGAAATTTTTAGAAATGATTTTTTTATCTTAAGAATTTCGTCAGAATAATATGTCATGCCATTCTTTCTTTAAACGACAAAAAAAAGTCAAAAAAAGAAACAACTAACAAAGGAGACCACAACAAAGTGTCGGACGTTATACAGAATATAGTAGAACGACCGAAACGAAGACATACATAATTTATACTTAATTTTCCAAAATAAAAAAATGTTAAAATATTATGAGCGTATGAGCTACTATAAAATGAAGCAGTTACAATTTTTCATCCAGTTTTTAGCAGCATAAATTGCAGTTTATATTTAAATCTAAATATACAACATGTAATTTTGTGAAATCTGCCATACTTATCTCTTATATTATTATTTCTCCTTTTTTATTTACTTTCTCCAATAACATGTATCTATAATTGTAGCACTCTCTCTCTCTCTTATTCTCTATCTCATTCTTATTTAAAATGAATCGGAAGCATTTTAAAAAATTTCAACTATCTATCCTATCCTATTCTATCATATTCTACTAATTGTATCCCTACTGTCTTTTAGAAATATGAAAATTAGTTGTAATTTGTAATGCGTGTATGATATGATGGACATTATGGAAAATTTCTAGTGGCTTTATCAAGAAAAACCAAAAAAAAACACACACACACACAATCCAATTCGGAAAAAAATAAAATATATCTCTCTCATTCTTGCTACGTGCAATCTTTACTTAACCTTTTCTCGTTCAAAAGTGTTAATTAAAACCTCTCAAAAAAGTGGATTTAAAACTGTTTAGACTGTAAAACATAAAAAACACTAGGTACTCATTAGGTTCTAAATTATTATTACAAAAAAAAAATCAAAATTAAAATCAAAATTTATGAAATCATGGTTGCGTACAAAACAAATTTTAAAGTGGACACACACAGATGAAGAAGAACAAACACACACGCTGTCAGGGTCGAGTCGAAAATGCAACATGGCTCCAAGGTTGCAGACTCATAGTGCTGGATAAAAACAATAGAAAATCTTACTCAATACTAATCCCAGCTTCCAGTCCATTAATACTATATGAACATGATGCTGTCTTGCTGGTTTGCTGTCCTAGAAAAAAAACCTTGTTCAAAATATAGTTATTTGCGGGGTGGAATGGGAGTATGGGTTGGTAAAGAGTATGTGTGTCCATTCATATGGGATTTAAGGGAAATTTTGTACAGCAGAATGGTCAACTTGTAAAGAATTTTACAGTCAGTTTAACAAACATAATAACAATTCTTATAATATGTATGAGATAAGTATGAAAAAAATGGCATTTGGATTTTGTAGCAGTTTGTGTTGGGAGAGATGAATGTTTTAAAAAGATGTTTAATCTCCCCACCACCTGTGACCTATGTATATAATGCAATAATGCAGTTATAAACCTGCAATTATAAAGCTATACAAAAAACTGTTTCTGCTAACACACTTTACTAGTTAGCTATATTACTGTTCAAAACGTACCTTACTAACAAATTCAAAACTTTCCCCAGTATATAAACATATTAAAAATGTCGTAGATGTAGGGCTCAAATCAAAAAAAAGAAAAATGAAAAACAGCACAAAAACTTTTAAAAAACTTTTTGGCTTCATTGACTGCATCTACATACATATGACTATAGAATGTAAAAAAATACATACTGTTTGTGCTTGTTCCAAACAACACTGTTCCTCTGAACGTTTTCAAACACTTTAGAAACGTGAGAGTAAAATATATATAAATATATATATAAAAAATAAATGTATATAAGATGTGGAGTGAAAAACAAGAATTGTGTCTTGCACGCTAACTTTCCATTACTATAAACCCTTCCTTCTTGTATAATGTACTTATGCATAGTCAAACTATTTATTCATGGTAATTATTGTTCAGAGGTCATAATTATTTTCTCCTCTTTTATTGAAAAGGGAAAGAAGCTAAACGACGAAAGGGGAACGTTTTTATTTAGTTCCTTGCATTCAAATTATCACGCTCTCTTTTATTACGACTCACTCACTCACCTCAACACGACAGGGTGGGTTTGTGAGTCCCAAGATAATTTGAATTTTGCAAGGTACAACCAATGTATGGGAATGTATATGAGAGAACGTTAGAGTATGTGTGCATTTGAAGGCAGAATGAATATAACATTTTATGCCAGTAAATGTTAGATTCTAATTCGATACTGTTAAATGTACACCTACTCTTTATATATTATACTCTCGGTCTATGTCTTCCTGATCCTTTGGCTAGCGCACAGTTGAATTTACTAGCCCCGCATTAGCACCACTTTGAAAGGGGATTTGAAAATATAACATCTACATTGTACATGAACATCAAAAAATAGGGATTCCTGATCCTTTGGCTAGCGCACAGTTGAATTTACTAGCCCCGCATTAGCACCACTTTGAAAGGGGATTTGAAAATATAACATCTACATTGTACATGAACATCAAAAATAGGGCTAATATTTGTCAACTAAATTATGCAGAGGGATCAGCAAAATAAGGCCGGCCATATATTAAATAATAATAAATTACAACTTCGAGTAGCTTCTTTCCGACCTGCCGATAGTGTTTGAGTTGTTGTGAGACCTCTAATAATTACCCTGTTTATTGTTTAAATTGTGTACAAAATGTTTGACAACGTTAAGTTTGCCAAGCATTATAATAAAAAAAGGAACTTGGCAATTCCCTAAAAACACTGGAAACGTGAAATATGAAAAACAACGTGTGGAAACTGGAATACATTTAAGTGTATATATCCTATATAAATTGACTTTTAAATATTGTAAATATATTGTGAGTCATGATTACTCATTTAATGAATCCTCTTCTTATGATCAAAAGTTATCACTAACATTATAATTATGTACATTATGATTGCACTTTGAGAGATAATGATATTCCATGACGAATAAAGAACATATTACATAGTGTCCTTCAAAATTATTGTTGTTCGAGTATTTCTTTTATTGACTCAGAAAAATATATTTCATTTGCCTTTAGCTTGTACTCGAGTGAGGTCAGAGGTAAACCATATCGGATTTGGATGATGCATATGAAAAAAATGTAAAACTGTAAATTCATTCGGTTTGAATAGTCTTTTATTAACATTAGTCATCAATCAATCAATATCATTAACATTAACCCCTGCCAATTGAACAATATAATAATATCGTATAATAATGTCTCTGAATTATCAAGTTGTGAAAAATGAAATCTCCTCTTAACATCTGACACATATCACAATCAACAAATAAGCGATTTAAAAGCCTCCAAAATGAAATACACATATATCTAATATATGTAAAATTACAACGATTATTATTTAACATCTGTCATCTGTACTGTAACACAATGCTAGAGAGTAAACTGTCAGAAAATCTCGTAATATATGACTAGCTTCAAGCGAATCTAGCTAGAAATAATCGCGAATGACTAGCAAAGTATAATGCGTTACGACAAAGGTCAGCGTATCAGGATTTTTGTTTGACAAATTGTACTTTTTATCAAATCGTATTATTGGTGTAAAGGTTTATTCATATTATACAGCAAATATATATATATACGGGTGTGTATAGTGTATTATTTGCTTGCTATAATAAAATAAAGCATCATATTTACTTTTACACATTCAGGATGATTGCACACATACAGTCAGATATAGCAAGTCACAATATATATTGTAAATATTATGCGAAATTGTCTCACCTAAATTGCTTTTGGTTCAAACTTATATTGCATTTAAATTTGTCGACCAAAATAACTTTCACAACGTTTTACAATACAGTCTCCATATATAT
>JAANSM010002359.1:0-15293 GCA_036850725.1 Orchesella villosa
CGGGCTATAAATTATTTCCTAGTCTTGTATTACAGTCAATAAAAACAATTTCCAAGAATATGTTTAGTATAGAAACATTAATTTCAGTTGACTGCTGGCTGTTTTCATTGTGATGTGATGAGAGATGTGCTAGAACTAGAAGAGAAGATCGAGTATAGCAAAGCCACCCTACCACATCACATCATATTATTATCCATCTGCAGCAGCAGAGTATAGGGCTTATAAGCCATATTTTCATTCATTGACCCATATCCTTCCAGTCTTGTTTCATTTTCTCCATGATCTCAAAAGCCATTCAGAAGATCAAAGAAGAATCAAACATGAGATGAAGTTGTGTATTCTGTGATGTGTTGCTGATAGATGATGAAAATACTTTAAGCCTAACTCGACATATTTCTACTCTAGATCCTTGGCTTTTGGATGCTCTGGAATTATCGTTTTTTAGACTTTAGGAAATAGCCGAATTGTACACATAAAATACATATCATTCACCTAGATGAGCGAGTCGCGCCAATCCACCCAAAATTATTTTTGACAACGAACTACAAACTGCTTTTTTGGTATACAAATGGATGCAGAGCAGCAGATCAAAAGGAAATTGAGAAGCGAGGCAAATGGGAAAGGGCATAGTTGTGTTGGCTTGACTTGGCATTTCTATTTGTTGTTGTACCTACATATTGTATAATAACAAAATCCCTTTTTCGCTTGCACTGTTGCACATCGTATTTTCAGTTGTAAAGATCATTATAGCCACACACGGCAGTTCTAAGAATTGAAATAAAGTAAAAATCCACATCTGCTCTATTGCTGCTCCTGTCCTCGTTCTCTCGCTAACAGTTTTGCTCTGTACAAACCTATATGCTCTCATCATGATCGTAATGGCAATAGCTATGGGCTAGGGCTCTGTGATAAATTCTAGGAATTCTCTTTGGGTATTATTGAGTATGCATATACTATACTACTTTGCTTGTATTTGCCTTGGGGCTACAACAACAACCAACCGGCTAAATCTCTCTCTCCCTTCACACAACACACAAATCCAATATCTTTTTTACTATTCACCACTGATCCCATATACTATATACACAATAGAATAGAATACAATCTCATGCAATAAACGTTTTGTCTCAATCAAGGTAGCTCTCATCTTTTTTTACGAAGGTAGAACGTTATATAGACGAACTAAACTGCGTGCAATGCGGTATGCATATAGTTCACAGTCGTTGGCAAAACAATACCTTTTCGTGGAGGAGAGGAATACACAAAATATACAGTATGCTGAATGCTTGTGCAATTTTGTCATGCAACGAGTCGTCATCTTTTCTGGGTATGAGACTTTGAAAGGTTCGCGTACCTCTCAGGTGTATTACTGACTAATGATGATATGCAATTTTTTTCTTAGACATTGTGGAAGGGAAAGAGTATATATAAGGTATACTTAGTCAATACGCAGAAAATATAGAATCATCGTCTTCCGCTGTACTCAAAAAAGTCTTAAAAACTGCACTTCAGTGAATCTTAAAAACGGAAAGTAATCATAATCATCATCAGTTTAAGCTAGAGATAGGGCAAGGACATTATAAAGAAGTGGTCGCGTACTCGCTTCTGCATACCTAATGATGATGATATGATGATGCATGAAAGAATTTGATACAGAATGTAAAATGTGCGTAGCATGGAAAAATTATAGAGATCTGCAATCATCGTCAAGATATATGTCTCACATTCACCCTTTGATCATTTGAGCGCACATGATGCAGTCGAGTCAGATCCGTGTGTTTTCGTGAGGAGTGGAAGCGAGGAAGGAGTTTCCTACTATACCTGATCTTCGTCACTCTTGCATGCAGCTCTTCGTCATCATCATCATATGTTCTAAAACCTGATGATGGAAAAGATTTTTGCACAGTCAGTCGACCAGTCTTCTTACGTTATACTTTTGGAAGATCCTTTTGATCTCATCAGGCTTCGTCATCACACCACCAACACTCATTCGTGTTTTCCTAACGAGCCTTGAGTCGACGTTGACGCTCTTGTCTTGTCTACGTGCGTTTCTCTGTCAACTTTTGTACGTCATGTCTTATGTCTGCTGACCAAACGAGACGTAGTGCAGTATGCGCTACGGTGATGAGTTTTTTGTAACTGATACAAATTAGTTCATCCGAAAAGATTTGCTCATGCAGCATAAAATAATATTGTATATTTATAAATGTAATGAAGCACATATACATTGGAATGTCGCTACATCTAAGTAAACAGTTGAGTAAGCTTTCCATGAATTCCTTCACTTTCTAAAATCGCCTTTAGAAATTGCTACCTTTCATAAAAACGGTTCTTGGTAATGAAAACCGTTGGGTTTGGATTGCATCATTTTTATTATAAAGCTTTTTTATGAAATAAAGTAATACTTTCTTGTAGAAGCTAAGAAGCTAGATAGAAAATAGCATTCTGCGTAACAGCTACTGTTTGCATGTCCTATTCAACCATTTAACTTCACTTTATGTTGCTCTGCTGCTAGTCAGTTTCCCAGCAGTGAAAATAACGCTGATTGTGGCACTTTTTGCAAAATAATGCGATTTCGTGGAATTGATTCTCATAAAATAATTATGTACATATATCTTTTACTATATAGCTTGTGAGAGGAGATAATATGCTTTATGTATTTTACACGTTATAATCAGATAAAGCATGAAACCAGCTATGCTACCAGCTTACCGCTTAATAGCTAGTGCTAGTGCGTTCTAGAAATTTGTACTAGCTCTAAACCTGTTTTGCCAATTTTTTCCTAAAGCTTTTTTCTCCCTATATAGTGTCTATATGCAATGTTTCTCTTATCTTGAAGTTTAACAAAACTCGTTGTTGTGTTCTCTCCTGTGGTTATATGAAGCGATGCGATGATCGCTTCACTCGACTCCCTTGTAAATTGATGATGATGGATGGCTATACATATAAACAATTGTGTACTGTTTATCTAAAGATATTTCAAATCTAACATCTCCCTTCTCTTCTCATTTGTTACAGGCGTCAATGGAAATTCTCGAGTCCGCAGTGCCTGGAGCATTTATCATTCGAGACTCAGCGGATCCTCGTTTCCTCTACAGTCTCAGTGTACAAACGGAACGGGGACCAACTTCCGTGAGACTCACTTACCGAAATGGCAGATTCTCATTAGATGCGGATGAGAAGCTTGCAGAAGTACTACCAAAGTTTGATTCAGTTATCCGGTTGATTGAACATTACGTCAATGGAGGGACCAAAGTTGGAAAGCAGGTGTGTAGCGAAAAAGTACATAAACATTTAGCTATATTATTATAGGCTAGTAATACCCAGTCAATTACGTTGATCGATAAACCTGATTCGATGTAATGTGCTATGTAATCAATCATGACATGTTACATCCATTGTGCCGACGTAAATACCAAGTTGAATATTGACTCTTGGTTTTCCCCTTGAGCAATATATATATTTCTAGTGATAGAAATAATAAAATAATAATAAAACAAATATACTAAATGTTTTCTTTTTTTGTCTACTTCTCAGGTCTGGGTAGATCCTAGAGGGAACATGCACTCAACCGTAAAATTAACGAAGCCCATGCGGAAGGATGTTGGAAGTCTGAAGCATCTGACCAGAGTGGCGATAAATCGAACATAATCTCCAACCAACTAAAGTATCTAATTCCAATGCCAGTAGTAGCACCTCAAATACCTTTCCCAAGACTTCCCTTCCTGCTGCTAGTGTTAGCAGCGTCGTGAACAGCGCTACCACCCCCACCAAGACTACTTCAGAATATAAGAATGTCAGTGCTGCTCCAATTAATCATACTTGTGGAAAAGATGATGGAACCTCTGGTGTAATTCCTACCGTTGCCGATCTCAAACTTCCCTTGTCATTGCAAAAATTCATGCAAGAGTATCCGTATAATTTGTGATGTGATAATGACCAAAGAAGATGGGGAGGGGCAGGTGAAACGAGTTATATAAATAATAAGAATTGAAACAAAACTCATAGGCTTAGTTTCAAATTGTTTAATTTACCGTACTTAGTAGTACTACCTACACGTTTATTTATTGCTTTTATACGTACATCGCTATCATCTGCCGCGAGTAAACCCAGTATATAGGTAGTACTTTAGCTAGAGGTAGTCTTCGGTCGTGTAAAAAGCCGTATTCTGTATTGCATAGCATATCACCAAAAACTACTAAATAATGACATATGTTGAACTGACAAATATAAAAATTATTACTTTACACTTTCCTTTAAATTAAGCTGTGCTGAAATTGAACGTTAAAATGTTCATAAACGTCTTTAGTCTTTAGCTCTATATAATTTCTTTTTCTGTTGCAAATCGCACAGCATCTTTTAAATTATAATGATAATATGATACAACATTAGTGTATTCCCGTTGGTATTTCCAACTTGGTAAAATTTAGCCACACTCGCTTTAGCTCTTGTCTATTGACGTAATCACACAATCAGTGATCGTTACAGTAATGAACCGAATTCCAGTGAAAATTAGTGAGCAACCTTTATGAAACTGTTTTTATCCATCAAATTACTTTCTTCGTCGCAAGCAAAAGAGACGCATCTGCTCCAGAAAAACAACCAAATACTACTTAAAACTTGTTGTAACTGCTTATATAACTACTGCGCATTGTTGGGGTAACTGTATTAATGATCTATACCACACAAGACGCATTTTATTTTCTCCTTTTTGGTGTCATCCAATTTCCATCCAACTCTACTTCAAGTGGCAACACAATGCAATGACTACACGTTTTGAGGAATTTGATGATGTTGTTTTTTTCATTTTTATATCATATATGATAACCCTTCCTTGTAAGTAATAAACAAACGTGACTGTTAGATCTAGTACTTATTCATAAGATGATGTTTTTGTTGCTAGTCTTTCTCTTGGAAAAAGAGTAGTTTTAAGTGGGTTTATAGATAGTCTATATATATTCGAATATATAGGGTGTATAAGGAAATAGCAACTCGCTGCTGCTGCTGAGTAAACAAAAAGGATTCTTTTTAGAAAGACGCAGAAGGCAGAAAAGTGTGAGCTGAGCTAGCAATGTTTTCTTATGGACAAGACAAGATGTAAAACCATAATAATAAAATCCATGCAAACATTTTCTTGCTGCAGCAAGCAGCCCTATAAGTCATGTCATATTACGATATAATGACTTCCATATACGGGGTAAACTGAAAGTCGGGTAATATAATATGCAAAAGTTAACGCATACGTAATAATGGTCTGGTGAAATTTCTACGAAATCTTACAAGTATTTATTTCAGGTTACCCAGAAAATATATTACTATACTAGTTTTAGAAAACGTATTCAGATTTCATTTACTATTTTGCTAGATAACATTAAATCATAATGATACTTAAAGAAGACGTTATCGATCAATATAATATATATATTTACTGTATTTATGTATGTACACATAAGACTGGTTAGCTTCGTGCAATTCAGTTTAGCGAAACTTGAGTAGCCTCTTCTCCCGTCGTTCCCCGCGCGTGTGTGGGAGTTAAATTTATTATCGCTGTTTTTCTTATTTACTCCTGCTGATTTTGTAAACTCCTTCCGAGTGTTTTTATGGTAGTGGACAAAAAACAGGGTATTTAACGATCCAAAAAGAAATTATTTGAGAAATATTTTTTGTTACTTAACTAATATAATATTGTATCAACTCCAACATTAAAACCTCCTTGTGTGTGTTGCACATTACCCCAAAAGTCAAAGTCGGGTTTTATGTGGACATTATCAAGATATCCTTATAAAATTTATAGTAAAAGTTATAAAAATTGTAAAAGTATTCCAAGTTAAAATATTATTATATTATAGTAACATTGGAACAAAATGGTTATATTGAATGAAGTCTAAAAATAAAACATTTATACGTATTATAATAATTATTATGTTACTTGTTAAAACAAAACTTTCTCATTAAAGTCAGTCATATACAGATATATACCGTTATAAAAAAAATGTTGAAGAAATGGAAGTACGGGATGAAACGTAATAAATATGTTGCAAATATTGAAAAAAAACTTTCTGTAATACAGTTGTTATTTTTAACCATACATTTATTTATGTTTTATATATCATACAGTCACAGTGATAAACATATATATATCAATACCGCACCAAAATGAATCAATTACGTCTTGTGGTTGCAACTTCCCAGGATTATTCTATTAAAACCACAAGAACAGCTCTATCATCATAGCATAACCCTTTTATATTGAACATCCCTGATTAAAAATTCCATTTACGCAACAGCGGTGGCGTTAAAGTTGGGTGTTTTGGTCTCTCAACAAATTTCTGGTGTTTGAAAAGCGTACTTCAATCAAACCAAGTGGAACTCCAAGAACCACCCATCACATCTCACATCACATGAAAACTGTTCAAAGCTAGAGAGAGACAACTCATTTCTCTCTCAAACTTCTTCGTTGTTCGTCCTTCTTTACTGTACTAAACGAAGAGTTTAGAATTTAAAAATTAATTTCATGATTCCCTTTAAAGCAACTAAGCTACTCCGACAAAATTCACGTTAATCGTAGTCACAGATTGCATTGTTTGTTTACACACACAGTTCTCAAATCTTGACAGCAAAATGGTAAACAGTAGCAATCAGCTTGTTTGTGTGTGCATGTAGGGAGTAAATGGCAAAAAGTGAGATCTGAAAGTCACGTCACTAGTCTGTCAAAAGGAAAGAAGCCAAGGATTTAACACCATTTTCTTCATTCCCTTTGTACTCTTCTTGGTTAGTTGGAGGCAGTTTGTTTCGATGATAAAAAGTTGATTGCATCAAATATTTAATAGGATAAAGAGATTGGAAAACTTCTAGGAAAACATTTTTATCAAATCTTCATTACTATAATCATCATGAGCTTTTTTAAATGGGATAAAATCCTCTCGCTCATTCATTGTGTATTGCATTTCGCATTAAGCACACTGCACATTTTACTATAGCGCGATAAAAATGTGCCCTTTTATCATCATCACATCACTTTTATATACCGTTTTGCATTTGCAAGAGATAAAATGGGCTAAGCTCTGCTACTTGCCTTTTCCTTGTGTTTGCAGTAGAAATACAAAACACAATTATGTGCATTGTTACTACAATTTTCTTTTAAAGTGAATTTTTATAGGTAATTAAATTAAATTGGGGATTGCCAACAAACTTTTAAAACTTGACAATTCAAAAGAAACATATAACATTCATTTTCCTCCCATCCACTGTTACACTAATTCTTCTTGGGCGTTTGAATAGTGTGTAGGATATAATGCAACGTGGTTTGGTTTGGGAAAGGTGATGATGATGACGAAGTTTTTTTAGTGGTGATGCTCTCACGCTCACGCGACCACGGTAAAAAGTGACTCCTTAAGAGTTCATTCTTCCACTTCTCCGAAAGAAAACTTTTCTGTTTTCCTTCATGTCTCACTGTATCATTAAGGATTTTAACGTTTGGACTTTTTTGTAACTTCAATTACCTTGATAAGAGAACAAATAAAAATGGTGGATGGATGGATAGATGGTGAGTGAATATATAAGGATTTTTTTAGGAGAATGAAGGGTACTTAAGAATCACTTAACCTCACACAATTCTCATCATGCATGTACACTCGCGCATAATATACACTTGTTTATGAGACGTTTTACGATTTCTTTGGAATTCATTTGATCATATTTTATTCGAAAAATGTCCTTTTGTACCTCTACCACGTCATGATAAATGGACCGTGAATAGTTGGAATATGAATAGCATAGTGTAGTGTATGCAAAGAGGATATAAAGTGAATGGACTTCTTAAGGATTTTTTACACCAATTTCTTTTTCTTTTCATACATGACGATGATTATCTTTGTGTTGTAATTTTACCATTATGCAAAGATTAAAAAACATGCATTTTCATTCTCATTTTCCATTTCAAGCGAATCATTCATTCAGTTTTTAGTGGTTGTTCAGCGCAGGCAATTGAACAATGATACAAATCAGTTGAATGAGGGTTTGTGGTCAACAAAAATTTGATAAATAAAAGGCAAAATTATAGTTTATTCCAAGAATAATGAAATGGTTGAGTGAAGAATACGAGAGTACAAAGCTGAAATAACTCCATTGCTGTAATGCTACTGTCGACAATAGAAAACTGAGAATTGCAGCATGGCAGTACACAAACAAACACAAACCACATTGAAAATGATCTAAACTCATCACATCCCAAGATTTGAAGTGGCTTTGTGTTTAATAGTAGTTTGAAGAATTGGATATGGCAAAGACATGAGATGGTGAGGTGATGTGATAGTATATATGATGATGTTACTAATGCATGGATACACCATATACCTAATCCACTTGAGTTTCAGCATGATCACGGCATTATCATTTACTTCACAACTTCACTTTAACTTTTTTGTTGCTCTCTAAAAAGCATTTTCACACAGTTCTAAGAACTCATTTATGCTTGTTTGGATTTTCCTCCCCGGTCCTATTTTTTCTAGCTGATGAGGCATATAAATATTACCTTTTGCATATTGGAGAAGAGGTGGATTTTACTACCACATGTCAAAATCTTTGATTTAAATTCGAATCCTGTTCCTTTCCTCATATTTCTGTTATAGTTTAATCCTATATAACCGCAGCCTAATTAAAAGCTCAATCTGTCTCTAAAGCCAAATATTATGAAAGCATAGCATTTGAAAACAAGATTAATATTACATATTCCTGTATCTTTAGATCAATACCCTTATGATTTGCTCAGTTCACAGTTGGAACGAATTCCTACAATCAAGCAAAGCTTTATATGATTCATAGATTTATAAAGGGATTTGAATACGTTCCTATTAAAGCTGGTGTAGTATCTATCAATATTGTAGGACACGCAGATTGGAGAACTCCATACTTATTCAGAACATGGCTTATAAATATAAATGACACAATCAAGTATGTGCTGATTGACCGAAACGATTCGACATAAGTACAGCTATAAAAAGCAGAAACGAATTTGGAAAGTGTCTTCATTTACAACCTTGACCATGTCGAGAATATATACGTGTAAGTAAACGTTGACCAGTATTTTCCGTTTCTGCTTTCTTTTTTATGATCTCTGTTTGCGTAATCTACAGAAAAAGACCAGAATATAAATGACGTTCCATGACCGGACCAAATCAATCAGCTCAATTATCCTCATATATACAATAAACGTATATGGTCCGCAACACGAAACCTTTGAATGGTTGTTGCTCTCCAGAATTCATCCAGGATCATTAGAATGGTTCGCTTCTATCATCATAAAGCAAGTTGAATCTTGCACGAGCATGAAGCAGGTAAGCATGACATGACGTAAACCTTCACGTTTACTTAACCTTGCTATTTGACAAGGTAAGTAAGTTTGAAAGCTGTGAAACGATATACGTGAGTACGCATATACACAATACAGAACCTAACTTAAGAGATGAATGAACAAAAAAACAGGATAAAAACCAAGTTTTTACGTGTGGGCTTAAGATATTCCACGAAAATCATAAATGTGTGTACCTATCTATTATAGATAGATGCTTGTGGGTATACCTTCCTACTGTATGTATGTATAACACCATTACTATTGTGAGGCAATATTATGTTACATGAATATAAGTATCATTATATAAAATATCTTGTACTATGTTGTGTTGTACATTGTATCACATCACATCATCACAAGTAAATCCGGCTAGCACCACCTTGTACCACCAACCATATACATCCTTTTTCAACCTCATTTTCGAAGGGTTTCCTTTACCAGGAATTACCGTTCCCAACAAATCTGTTGATTCAGTCAGTTTTACAATAGTTACAAGATGAAGAGATCCTCCTGTGTCCTCTAGTTATTACGGCACCTCTCGTGTGTGGTTATATGGAAGGAATGATATATGGCTGCATTATCTACCAGCTACAATGAAAAAGGATACGTTGTAAAAAAACTGTTGGCCAGGCTATCACAAGCTCATGCCTAATGGTGGCTTTGATTCTGTACTCTGTACACGTTACTCAACAAATAACCAATAATCAAAATTATCTCGGCCGGTTGCCACCAAGCAAGACAAGAACAAGGAGACATTGTAATGGAAAATGGTTAGCCGAACGAGCATTTTTTTGTCAGCATCACGATGATTTTCATTTTCTCCGTCGTACTTTGAACTACACGTTTCAATGAAATGCAAAGTTTTTACAGAGTAAAGCACAAAATTTCTGCCTTTCACTTTACTTCGTAAGCCAATTTATGCCAATGTTAGCTTTAGGTAAATATATGCTTTACTGAATAAGAACGATATATAGTATACAATATCAAATCGTATTGTGCATTACATGATGTTTTTGATGTTGCAATTCACAATGGATATTTCATAGTCTTCCCCTATCCTTCCATGATATAGTAGTGTGTAAATGTAGTTCAAAGTTGCAATTTTATTTTCCCCATTCAAGTGTCTTTTCATCTCTTCCGGGAAGCGTTTCCAAAAGGCGCATTTGTAAAAGAAAATATGTGTCCGCAAGGCCATATCCTTTAAATCCCTTGATGCAATTGGCCCAGCTTTGGCTCGCTGAATGATGCAGCGCAGTAGGATTCCCACAAAAGAGTCTATCTCTAAGAAAATACTTCTTTCTCAAAAGATTACATTTGAGCAGGTATGTAATGCCCAATGCGAAGTATACTTATAGTTGCACAAAGCTTTAATGATGAAATTCTTTTGAAGTAAAACCAATCTGAATTTTTTTGTGCTTTATTCTTCATACGTTTTGAAGTACCTTTGTGCTCCCATACATTTTCCGACCCAAGGGCCAGGCTATAAGAGCCTTTTCAAATTTTCTCACAGGAAATTCCTTGGGATTTAGGGATATCTCGTACATTTTTTTGGGCAGAGAATCCTGAACCCCATTTTCTGTTACATTATCTTCCTCCATAGGTAGTAAGTTACCCCCTTACATTTCCTCATTCTAAAAATTCTAGAAAACGAAGAGGCTTGGTAGGGCCAGGCAAGGCTTGATAAGCCATATCACCATTACCAAGAACACTCTACAATTTCCATGTTCAAGGAATCCACCAAGGGCTCTGGCTCTCAGCTTGTTGATGCTGTTGACTGATGCTGATACCACCATCCTCTTTTCCTTTGCTTGTTTGCTTGGATGGCTTCCTCTCCTAAGAAAAGAAAGTGAACTAAGAGTAACGCAAAGACGTAGAATTAATGTTGAAAAGTCTACCAAGAAGAGAATAAAAAAAGCAGATGCGACAAAAAACTCATCCTTCCTATTTTCAGGAAAAACTACAAGAGGCAACAGTTGCATACACCCCCACAACCTACTTACTTGAGACCTTTTATCGGAACAATCGTATGTACTTTTCGTAGTACTGCCACGCTTCAATTATCTTAATTTCCCCAACTTTCCTAAAACTTCGAATCAGCTATAGTTAAGAATCCCTTGAGATGATTGAAAAGTATTGAAAATTAAAACCGGCTGCAATAAAGGACATGCCAGTGTTCGTGCTTCCTTGAATCCGGATTTCCAAAAAACATCACATGAGCTACAAGTATACACGTATATTTATGTATGCATGAATTTTCAAATGAATAATGAAGTCAATGGTTATTTTAGTCGAAATAAAAATACCTAGCCATTTCAGCTCTATAAATCTATTGAGCATCGAATTCCAAGTATTCATATGCAAAAACACGAATGAAGGTCCAGAGGAAACGGGTGAAACGATACGAAAAGTTTCTAGAAAGTTGTATGTAATTTTTCAACAAGCGAAGTCAAACGAATTTTGTAGAAAACAGATTTTCTGGAAACCGTTTTATTAAAAAGGCTTCCAGGCAAAGCCTATTTCCCCCTCTCTGAAATGCAGATTATTACCTAAGAATTCCCAGTATTGACAACGACATGGCCGAAGGACGAAAAAGTGGAAGCTTAATGCATAAGCATGAAGCCTTCCCATCATCGTGTAGTCGTGAGTAATGTCGAATGTATTGTAAAATGACTCGTGCATTGTAATAGACTTTGAAAGAAGAGATTCACAAACAACAACATATGTACAAGCATCCCTATACTTTACTCCTCTGTAATGATAGAAATGTAGAGAGAATTCTCAAAATTTCGATTCTCCAGAAAAAAAAGTATGTACATTTCAGATCAGGTAGCTTAGGGAAGGCGTATGTGTGCACATGTGGATGTGAAATACATAGAAAAAGTGCTGAGCCAAAGTACACACAAACACACAACTCAAATAGAAAATAGGCCCTTGTGTTCCTTCCTGTATTTGCATGCATCCATGCATCAAAGGGCGTAAAAAGGAGAAATACCAGGAAATAGCTAACGAGCATTGGAGGCAAAAAAACTCAGTCTGTATTTATATGAGCAACGTAAGCAAAACGAAGGGTGGACTATGACGATGACGACTGTGTGTGCATTTCCACTCCCTACATCGTCAACATTTAATGTGGAAGGTACACGCACTTACATGAGAAAGTGCTGGAGCAAGTCACAAAGGGAACTGTGAGTAAGCAGCAAATAGCCAGCTGAATAAATTCCTTGCTTCATAATATTGTGTGCAAGTAGGTAGGGAAATGCACAACAGTGCAGAACACCTTTTCCTTTCTATTAGTCAAATCAGAATGAATGCTCAAAAAATACGTCGATATTACATATGGCAGCCGTCTCTTTGTGGTTCCAGAAAATTTGATGGTGCCGTGCGAAATTATGGCGAGTGCTTTCTCACAGACACTTGAAAGTCAGTGAACGCTATGTGCATGGGTACAGCACAACAAAGAAAGGCAATGGTCTCATTTATATTTTTCATAGAAAGCATTTTCGCAATAGGTACATACGGTGCACCAATCTGCTAAATAATCAGCATAATATTAGCCAATAGGTTTTCGTCTCTTGTCGGTTTGTAAAAGCAAGTCGGTAAAAGACCTTTAAGATGGGGAAATCGAAGTCTTGTCTTCCACATAAACAAAATATCAGAAGAGCAATGTGTCTTGATATTATATTAATGAATATGGTCATGTTTTGTTGCAATTTTCGTTCAATTTTCGAAGACGAAATATGCTAATGCGAGTTTTGCAATTTTGAAGGAAGGTGAATTGACATCCATCCTTTTCTTTCCCGGTTGTAATATTGATATGAGTACATAATGTTTTGCAGATTCAATAATGTCAACCAATTTAAAATTTTGATGCCTTCCATTACGGAATAATTTAAGAAATAAAAGGCTCTTTTGCTCAATTTTCAAAGAAGCATGAAATGATGTTAAGAAAATGGTTCATGCGAATTCAAAAACAATCTCGACGTGACAACTACGGAAATGAGGGAACTAATGAAACACCAAGNTAATTTAAGAAATAAAAGGCTCTTTTGCTCAATTTTCAAAGAAGCATGAAATGATGTTAAGAAAATGGTTCATGCGAATTCAAAAACAATCTCGACGTGACAACTACGGAAATGAGGGAACTAATGAAACACCAAGGAAAGAACATAACAAGTGAAGCACCTACATATTATGTACATTCCACTGAAATTAACCAACAACACCAATTATTTTTCCACACAGACGAAGTATCAACAGAAAACGGGAGTGTATGAAATGTCACATTTGTGTTGATTTCAATGACATACCATTATAACACAAACCTCCGCTAACGTATCACCTTTCATGACTTCGCAGTAGTCTCGAATAGTCTTGGATATTCTATAACCGAAGAAGGCTCAATAGTTGTTCCGCTTCTACAATCTATTATTCTCAGGAGTTTCAAGTTGCCCATTATTTACCCACCTTCAGGGTTTCTACTCAGTAACCAAATAGTTTTTCGCCATTTCTTCGACTAAATTGTGTCCATGCTTTTTCCTTGTTAGAATAAAAACGTTTTAATAGCCTATAAGCCACCTGTATCTATGAATAGCAATGATAATTTTGGTTTTGTATACTGTATACAGGCTCATTACGCATTTATCAGATTATGGCGGCGGAAAACGATAAACCACTCACATTACCGAAAAGAAAGGATGTACCATTTCTTTTAGACTACGTTAACCAACGAAGGATGGATGATTTAACCTCAGTACATATATCACACGTGTAAGAAACTGAAATATTTTTTCCCAAAGGGTTAGCTAATCCGTTGTTCTGAATTAAAGTAGCAAAGAATGGCGGAGGAACCAACCAAAACCAAATAGTAGAAAAACCGACAAAACGACAGTGAGCGAATGTCTAATGAAATTCATTTAAGCTGTTTTGGACACATTCATTCCGACATATTACTCAGAAAGCCTTCAGAGAATCATGAATAGTTAGATAAGTAAATGATGAGTATCGTTCAATCGTCCACATTTACAAACCCAATGAAGAATGTTTGCGTGGCAGACTGTTTTTTCTACCATATTTATTTGCATTTATATAGGAATAAGCATTGGATGTGGATACAAGTAGTATATAAGTGTTCCAAAGTCATAATCCAGGTTCCTTTCCTTCAATAATATCACTTAATGCTGAATGCTGAACACTATTTTTCAGAGATTCAAGATTCTAAAGTATGTACAAAAGGATGAAAAATATAGTATGTATATGTACGTGAGGTACTTTCTGGAATTGTATGAAATTCGAAACTTTATACAAGTACGCCGTGTCATTTCGTCGAATTGAAAATTTAAGGAATTCTAAATTATACTGCATCAAACCATAAGAAGTTTCATATTACTTCATATTATAATGGGTCTCCAGAAATTTCTAGTGACTGAGTTGAGATAAGAAAGCAAAATTCTTCAAAACCTAGGAAGTGAATATACTTATTCCTACAGGTTTCGATGAAATCGTTTTGAAACATCTACATAAACAGGAAAATAAGTTCAAATGTTTGATTCTCAGATGAGAAGAAAGCAAATACTCGACATCATTTCTGGGATATTGTATTTACTTTGCAATAGTAGACAAGACGTTTCAAAAAGGATTCGTTTTGCATCATTTTACAGCTACTAGTTTTTACAGTCCTACAAACTTGCAATAAATATATACCATAACCATATATACCAACCATATATATATGCATTCGAATGTTCTTAAACAACACAAACATACAAAATAAACTTGTTAAATCTACGATGAAGAAGCAGTATTTGTTCTTTTTCATCACTTTAGGCAATTCGTGGAATGTAAAAAGACGAAAAAGCTTTGGTGTTTCATTCCAAGCTCCCTTATAATATGTATCTTTCAGTCTTTCATGTGTAACTGCTCAATTTTTGCCACTGCTACCATC
>JAANSM010002360.1:0-15290 GCA_036850725.1 Orchesella villosa
CTACCACTGATGTCGACTGTTCAGTCATATTTTTCATGTCTCGCATTTGCATACCATTCATGCGTTCATACTATAAAATGGCGTAATCTAACCTTGACGATTTTTAATCGTTTGGTGCCATCAGAGGTATTCTTGCAAGCAATGAAGATGGAATGAATGATATGAAAAATACAAATGCATTGTTTTAGTCAACACCATCAATTTGTGCTTTTTATCAGTCACACTAATGAAAGAGTAATGGGCATTTCCGTCAAAAGATAATTCTGTTCTTTACTACATCACAGTAAAGCGTTTATGCGTCTCACAAACACATTATGGGAACAAAGTCAATTAACCCAATGTTGGTAGATAACCAATCAGTTTAATGCAAATTAACAAAGGGTTTAAATATGAATTGAAACTACCCAAGCATTGTACTCAACCCTATCTCTGGTTACAAAAATATGATAATAATTTGTCTAATTTTGTTCCATAGACAAAAAGCAGTCTCAACTTAGAGTAGTCGACATTCCAGCCGACCTATTTGCGGAAGCCGCGGAGAATGTGGAGGTTCAAAAGCCAGAGGAAGTTGAAGTGGATACCGCTGCTGCTGCAGCCCCAGTAGTTCCGGAGGAAAAGGTGTCGCCAACAGAAGTGGTCAAGGAAGAAAAGAAGGAAGAGGAAGTTGACTCCACCCTTGACCTTAGCGATAAAAAGAATGATGCGAATGAAACAGAAGAAATTGACAGGCCAGCAATCTTTGGGTTCCGTCTCCCAACGATTGTTATTTTGAGAAGGCCTGCAGTTTTCGATGACCCCTTTTCTTTCTTCCCATTCGGAATCTCGTCTTTCAATCGTCGACCTGCCTTTGGCCCACCTCCATCTCTTGCTGGGCCTAACAATCGCGATGACGAAGTTAGGCCAACCAATGCCGATGCTTCTCCATCCGAGCAAAGACCGATAAGCATTGGAGGTTCTGGATCTGGTGCAGGAATCTCACGTAAAAACAAACAAACTTTCAAAACGCTGCTTTTGCGAAAAGTTAACATTACAAGAAATTGGAGAAATTAATTGAGATTGTTTTTATGCAGATGTCATGCACAACATGAGACAGCAAATGGACTCTTTGTTTTCCAGCCTCTTTGCTCCTAACCCAGGATTTTTCAACCCAAATAGACAATTTTTCCCACACTTTCTTCCCATTCGGAATCTCGTCTTTCAATCGTCGACCTGCCTTTGGCCCACCTCCATCTCTTGCTGGGCCTAACAATCGCGATGACGAAGTTAGACCAACCAATGCTGATGCTTCCCCATCCGAGCAAAGACCGATAAGCATTGGAGGTTCTGGATCTGGCGCAGGAATCTCACGTAAAAACAAACAAACTTTCAAAACGCTGCTTTTGCAAGAATTTAACATTATAAGAAATCTTAGAAATTAATTGAGATTGTTTTTATGCAGATGTCATGCACAACATGAGACAGCAAATGGACTCTTTGTTTTCCAGCCTCTTTGCTCCTAACCCAGGATTTTTCAACCCAAACAGACAATTTTTCCCACGCCCATTCTTTCCATCCATTGCTACTGACTCCTCAGAAGATTCCAAAGAATTCTTAGATGTTGAGAAATTCCCAGATAACTACAAGAATTCAACTTCTGAAACAAAAGTGGTTGATGGACAAGTGATCCAGGTGAACAAGACCGTACACAAGATCTCTGGAAACAACTCAAATGGCTTTTTCCAGTTTTCTGTAAGTCGAAATTGAATTATTAATTGGTACAAATCAGTACAATTTAGGCTACATCGCTAACGTTTTACGTTCTTCCTTTCAACTTGAAATCAGGTTATCAAAATTCGCCCATCTGAGGATACCCCAGTAGCCGAAGACAATCAGAAGCCTGAAGCAACTGTACTTGAAGAAAAGAAGCCTGAAACCGCTGACGCTGAAGTTACCACCATTAAGGCACAACAAGAGTCTGAAATGAATAATCCTAGTCTCAACGAAGTTGATCAAGATGAAAAAGTAAGCACACTTAAACCAGGAGCTGGTGTTGATGAGGGACTGCTTTAAGCACTGCATAACACTTTTCATACACTTCCGTACCTTTAATAATCATTTTTTCTCGTTTTTAACATGGACAATATGAACTAATAAGAGTAATATCGAAGGTTTATTATTAATAATCGTATTATTATAACCACCTTAACGTTATTATCACCTTACTAAAGTGTACTTTACAATTTGCAATAAGTCGTCTTCACCTAATCTTTTAACGAATTATTGAAAAATCTAAAAATAGCAAATTTCTTGCGACTTTTAATTTTTTAATAAGAATCTCTTGATGAAAGTGTTTTTTAAAGTTTTTGTTTTTATTCATTCAAATGGTTGTGGTTTGAGGGGGTTTAATTTAATGGTATTGTTTCGCAAATGGGAAGAAAAATGGTTTTAAGTACATTAAATTTATGGCACTGTACTTTTAAAATAATATAAAACGCATATCCATGTAAAATCTCGGATAATATCAATTTTGGTATGGTTGCTTGCTCTGTTTCATTAAAAAAATGATACGCTACTACTAGTATTGACTACACTATATTCATTTAATATGGGTGCGGTTGTGTTGTAGTCCTTTTCTGAAGCCTCAAGTGTGTGATATCATTCACAGTGGAGTAAGAGACATTATCTCCTGTATAAGAACCGAGAATAATAAAGCCATCTACACACCTTCTAATTACGTCTTTGAGTCTTGCACCTTGTATTTGTAACTGGAATGTATGTACCGTAATGATTTAGTTTGGTTTGTGTTACTTTCATCATTCTTCCATTTCTATTTCACTCACTCTTTTGCCTCTTTGTGTATTGCCAATTCACACCGTTGCACAATGCACGATTTGGCACAAATGCTTTCCCGAGTCTTCCGTTTTTCTTGTTTCTAAATAATTCTAAATCTTCTATGAAGTATGACTACTCTATTTATTCTATTGCATGCTAACTTTCGTTCTATGTTCCCTTTACGTTTGCTACTTGTAGGTGGAAATGGGCAACACGAAATACGAGACGGATCCAGGGCTCCTTGAAGAGCCAAGCTCAGGTGCCCCTATTTCGTTGCCGTTAACACAAGAAGTGATCTATGATTTTGTACCTCTGCAACTGCAGTCTATGCCACTTATTCAGTCAACAAATGGCGACGAAGGGAAAGACAAACCTCATGATCTCTCAAGTGACTTGCGCGTCAACAATCTCATGGCGAATAATGAAAACGGAAGACTTAGGTCATTGGTTGATCCAGATGAAATCGAAATAATTGAAGTTTAAATAGCTTCTGCATTTTAACTATTCCAGCACCGAATATCATTAAATCATTCTTTGTTGGCAATCGAAATCTTTCAACTTAGTGTGAAGTCAAGTAATAAGTATGTACGAAACCATACCGAGCGTAATTTATGCTAGTTATTCATTATCGCCTGACAAAGAAAAAGAAACTGTACCGTTTTATTGTTAAAATACGTGGTTAACAGAAGACATAAAGTAAAATCAGTATATGATTCGTTTTTAACTTAATTTTCCTACATATTTTGCATTTTAGTAAAATAGTTAATAATAATTAAGGCAATTAACTATCTGGCAACAATAAGTTAAAGAATTTTCATACATCAAAATGACAATTTCAATTACAGACCTGCTAAGTTGACTTTCACCAGTATCACCTAAGAGGACACCACATCTTTAGACAATCTAATCTCTAATCTATCTACCTAATTGTCTCAGAGCCTCTACATGTTTGTTCTTAGCGATTTGATGACCTTTTTGCGTTTCAGTTAGTCCTTTTGAGAGTTCATTACACTGCTTTTCAACCCAAAGTAAAGCATCACTATGTTCGTTCACTATCTTCATTATCTTTACCAGCTACGACAAAACCAACACAAGAATCTTTATGAAATCGCTAAAATAATTTTGTCATTCAAGACAACATCGACAACGGCTGTCACCGTATTAGAAAACGTATAACATATACATACCTCGGAGCTGGAGTATTGAGAAGACGAATTATTGCGCTCATTAATGTGCTCAATTACGATTTTAAGATCACTCGAAATTTCGATTAGTTCTTGACCCACGGATTCAGCTGTACTGTAAATTTCTGCTCGTGCAGGATCAACATTATTGATATCAGGAGGAAGAGTTGATTCAAGAGCGACCAGCAAATTTTGTAATTCCATTTCTTGAGACTTCAAGCCCGACAGGGTGTTTTCAACACGGCTGTGATCATCCCTCATTTTCTCCATTTGGGAATTCAGACGAACAATCTGTAATAAAATAAATCATACGCTGTAATATAAATTACGTCACGACTCAAACATTTGGGGATATGGGAGTGGTACTAGTAACTTCAACTGCGAGTTAAAACTATTGCTCACCTTTTCGCCGTTGTAAGCAAGGGTCCTATCCCAAACATTAACTTTCAGAGCCTGTTCATAAAAGTTGTTTTCTTCCTGTTGAGTATCCTTTGTGAATTTATTTAGCAATTCCTGTAGCTGAGAATAAGTCATACTGGGTTGCTTTGCATCAGAAGTTTCAGGTTTGGAAGCTCTGCAAACACAACACCAACATAACACCCTCAAATAATTTCAGCCTGAATGGATTAAGTATCATAGCTCGCTCATTGCCCACAAAAAACAATATGCATAATTGTTGGTACAGTACAGTAAAAACTAACACTTCATTTAAACTCTGCCCAATGGAAGTTGCAGCTGCAGTTGCCCCAAAGCCACCTCCTGAAGAGGTTGAAGCTTTAATACCATGAAATGAAAGCAAACATTAATCACTTATCATTACCAAGTTATCTTTCACTTCTCATTCTGAAATAAAACCTTCAGTCCATCCAAATTATTGCGTCATCAATATATATTGTATATAACTTAAAACTTTACCCGTTGGATTAAATCCAAATAAACACCCTGGCCCTTGCTGTGCACCTATAGTGCTAGTAGCGGGCACATTAATCGAAGGAGCTGCAGTCGCAGCCTGAGCCGTAGTGCCTCCAAAACTGATTAGCGGCACGTTTGCCCCCGTTCCACTTGCAGCTGTCGATGTCGACGAACCCAAATCAAAGACGGACACGGAGACCAAAGGGTTAAAAAGTCACGTTCTTCTCAGCCATTGCTGAAGGAATTTCATCAACAATCAACCTGCAACATCAAACTTGCAATTCACAATACATGACACACAACATAAAAATCTACCAACAACCAACAACCAACCACTGACCACCAACTGTCAACCTTACAACGCCAAACGTACCCCAGTGTACATCTCAAATCCAAACAATCAGCTTGAATCAACAATCAACTGACAACTATTTCTTCATTGTTCATAATCAATAATCAATGATTGACGACGATAATTTACTATCCAACATCCAACTCTGTCCCCATTTCCGTCACAAATTCAAATGTCAAATGCATTATAAACAATAAAACATAGATCAACATTGACTGTTGACCAACCGAATAAGAATTTACCAATTACCTTATTTCCACCCGAGCCTTATCACTTCCAACGCCTCCTGCTTTTTGTTGAGTGCTGAGCTGAACTCCTATTTCCAAAATTATGGTGGAATTAAATTGCAAATGATGATAAATGATTAATCATTTCATTTCAAACGAACAAATCGACGGACTTTTTTCTTACCTTTTTTTCGACGCTTTTATACAAACAACAAATGACTAAAAGAAAATCTCGACTGCTGTCGCTGGACGCTGCTGGACTCACTCACTCACTCAGTGTGTCACTGACATCTGACTTAACGTACACGCGTAGCAAGGATCCAATCAACAATCAAAAAGGAACGTTTTCAAGACACAAGAAGCAGAAGCAAAAAGCATATTTATAGCTTTTATACAAACAACAAATGACTAAAAGAAAATCTCGACTGCTGTCGCTGCTGCTGGACGCTGGACTCACTCAGTGTGTCACTGACATCTGACTGAACGTACACGCGTAGCAAGGATCCAATCAACAATCAAAAAGGAACGTTTTCAAGACACAAGAAGCAGAAGCAAAAAGCATATTTATGCACATACTTCAAGAACCGGGGTATCTAGAGTGTTTGCATATTGGAGGCGCTAAGAGGTTCTCGGCTATGTAGTAAATGCACTAAAGCCGAAAGTAGTCTCTCAATATATTTTAGTCACATTCACACCTGTAATCTGTATCAAAACATGTAGAACATGGTAATATTATTCATGCAGTTGATTTAGTTGTTTAAAAAGGTTAATTAGGTCTAGCTATTTGATTTCAGTAAGCAATTGTCATTGCAAGCATTGAGACGGAGTTTTTCTAAGGAATCGAAGGTCAAAGGTCTACAGTGACAGTACAGATTTGGGCAGTGGTTGGTGGTGACCAGTCACTAGCCAGTGCAGTGACCGGAAGTCGGTATTCAGTTGCCAGTCATCAGTTGTCACTGTTGTCAGTACTAACAACTGACAACTAAGTTGTTAGTCCGGCTGACCTAAATACATTTTGATTTCAGACTTTCTTTCCATCCCACCCAGCCAGGTGACCAGGCTTCAAAATGAAGTACGTTTGCGTTACTCAGTTTTACACTTTTGACTTTAATGTTTAAAAAGATTTGAACATATGACATAATAACTGACACTGAAAAATTCAATGTCGAATTTTGAATCCTGGATGTTGTGTCATGTTTGGAGTACTCAGGTTGAGTAACTCAGCACATATTATGTATTATAGTTATCTTATAATTATCTGTGTTGTTTTTTCTTGTGTAGGCTAAACGTGGATGGATTGACAGTCCACTTTCCCTATGAGTACATTTATCCTGAGCAATTCTCCTATATGGTAGAACTGAAAAAATCGCTTGATGCGAAGGTATGTGAATTTAGGAAGGATTTTTTTTACTAATAGTTAATATTGTAATGCAATTTTCTTTATTTTGTACTTTGTCAAGCAAGGAAGAAAGGTATTAATGAATTTTAAAATGATATATTTATAATTTTTAGGGTCATTGCATGTTGGAAATGCCGTCAGGAACTGGGAAAACAGTGTCTTTGCTGTCACTCATTGTTGCATACATGCGTGCAAATCCACTTCACATTAGTAAACTAATCTACTGCTCTCGAACTTTACCTGAGATAGAGAAGGTATTGGTAGAGTTAGCTGGACTGATGGACTACTATGAAAAAGCAACTGGAGAACGACCTAAGCTTGTTGGGTTGGCATTAAGTGCGAGGAAGAATCTCTGTATTCATCCAACGGTATAGTCATTAAAATTTTGTGCTGTTGTTTCGTATGTTATCGCTACAGTCTTTATCAAAAGATATTCTTTAATACTTCCTGGTTTCTTTTGTCTCTATGTAGGTTAGTAAAGAAAAGGAAGGAAAAATTGTGGATGGGCGATGCCAAAGTTTAACCGCGTCGCATATTCGAGCCAGACATCTGAAGGATGAAAGTGTTCCAGTGTGTACTTATTTTGAAAATTTTGATATGCATGGAAGAGAGTTTCCTCTCCCCCCGGGTATTTATACTTTAGATGATCTCAAGGAGTATGGGCAACAGAAGGGCTGGTGTCCGTATTTTGTTGCAAGGCATGCTGTGAGTTCCAACTTCAACGATTTAACCAATATTTTCATTGACTTCATTAACTGTATTTCAGTTTTAATTTTGTGTCTGTTTGGTTGCAGATATCTCATGCAAACATTGTAGTATACAGTTACCATTATTTATTGGATCCAAAAATTGCGGACATCGTTTCAAAGGAACTGTCAAAAAATTCCGTTGTTGTTTTTGATGAAGCTCATAATATAGGTAGCCTTTAATTTCAATTGGACTGCGTAGTTTAAGTTTAACATCATTATAATAATTATTATCTTTGTTTTTTAAATAGACAATGTCTGCATTGATTCGATGAGTGTGAAAATCAATCGTCGTATTCTAGACAAATGCACCAATAATTTGCAGACCCTAGAGAAAATTGTAGAGGAGTAAGTTTCTAAAAGTTAGTGCCTATCAAATCCTTGCCAGTTTTGAGTTTTAATTGTTTATGGTTTGTACTCCTTAAGCTTGAAAGAAAGAGACAGCAAAAAGTTGAAGGAAGAATACCAACGACTTGTTGAAGGATTAAAGGACGCCAATGTAGCACGAGAAACGGACATTGTGCTAGCTAATCCAGTTTTGCCTGACGAAATTTTACAAGAAGCTGTTCCTGGAAATATTCGCAATGCTGAACACTTTGTGTTTTTCATGAAAAAGTTGGTTGAGTACATAAAAATGCGACTTAGGGTTCAACACGTTGTACAAGAGTCTCCAGCCGGTTTTTTGAAAGACATCAACGGAAAAATTTGCATAGATAGGAAACCTCTTAGGTATGAATGTCATTTATTCTTGTTATTGCAACTTCTTTTTATTATTGATATACACCAATTTGAAATGTTTTAACATTTTTCCATAGGTTTTGTGCCGAGCGATTGGCTTCCTTGATCAAGACTCTGGAAATAGCAGATGTGTCTGATTTTTCACCCCTTGTACTTATATCCAATTTTGCTACTCTTGTCAGCACCTATACAAAGGGATTTACAATAATAATTGAACCATTCAATGAAAGATCGCCAACAGTTTCCAATCCAATCCTTCACTTTAGCTGCCTAGATTCTTCTATCGCTATTAAGCCAGTATTTGATAGATTTCAGTCAGTTGTAATCACGTCCGGAACCTTGTCTCCGCTTGACATGTACCCAAAAATATTAGACTTCCATCCTACATTGATGACATCATTTACTATGACCCTTGCCAGGCAATGTATTCTTCCAATAGTTGTCACTAAAGGGAATGACCAAGTAGCAATGTCATCTAAGTACGAAACACGTGAAGACATTGCAGTGATTCGTAATTATGGGAATTTGTTGGTTGAAATGGCTTCTATTGTACCTGATGGGATGGTGTGCTTTTTCACCTCATATTTGTACATGGAAAACGTCGTAGCTAGCTGGTATGACCAAGGCATCATTGACCAATTACTTAAGTATAAACTGTTATTCATTGAAACTCAAGATGCTGCAGAAACCAGTTTGGCTTTGTTCAACTACATTAAGGTATTTAACAATTTATATACATAATATTTTAGTTATCCTTCAATGTCATTGTAATGTTTTTCTAATGGTGTTGAAACTGAGTGTGTATGCGATTTAACTAATGTAGGCGTGTGAAAACGGACGTGGTGCAGTATTGCTGTCTGTAGCTAGGGGCAAGGTTTCGGAAGGAGTTGATTTTGATCATCATTTAGGCCGAGCAGTTTTGATGTTCGGAATTCCGTATGTTTACACACAATCAAAAATACTGAAAGCACGGTTGGAATATCTTAGAGATCAGTTTCAGGTAATTGTTCACGTATATCAAGTACTGTAGAGAGAAATCGTTTGATGTTTTATTTTAGAAGTAATTTTTTTGTTTGTTTGTTACGTTGAAATGACGCCATTGACCTCTGTAAATGACGTTGGACTATAGATCAAAGAAAATGATTTTCTTACGTTTGATGCAATGAGACATGCAGCTCAGTGTGTTGGAAGAGTCCTACGGGGGAAAACGGACTACGGTATCATGGTGTTTGCCGATAAGGTACGTATATTTACATCCTACTCCTTGGTTCAAAAAAATGATTTAAAATAAAACTTGCATACACTTCAACTCTCATGTGTTACTTGTGTTTCCAGCGCTTCTCACGTTCTGACAAGAGAAATAAATTGCCAAAGTGGATCCAAGAACACTTGAGGGATTCATTTTGCAACCTTTCAGTAGAAGAATGTACTCAAGTAAGCTTTCGCTCTGAATTCTGACATCGATGCAAAATGCAATTCTCAACCTCTTCCTGTCTAAACGTGCTGTATGTTCGTTTCTTTCAGATATCCAGGAAATGGTTAAAGCAAATGGCCCAACCCTTCACACGAGAAGATCAACTTGGAATTTCATTACTAACGTTAGAACAATTGCAAAGTGAAGAAATGCAGAAAAAGATTTTCAAGCGGGCACAACAAGCTTAAAGGCCAATAACAACGTTTGTTTAAAAGCGAAATATTTTAATATGAAATAAGTTTTTTGTAAATATAAAGTTTGTATTGAAGCCAAATATATAAAGCAAGAATGGGTAACTAAAATTATGTTAGCAATACGATTTTTGCGAAATGATAACGAATACGATTAATCATTACGCTTCTTCTCAACTGCACTCCAACATGCATATACATACTTTACTCATTATGCTTTCCATCTGCTCTATATGCCCCTACTGGCCCTACTACTGCAATGATCATGGTCACAAGTGGTTCCCAGCTGGATTAGAGCACAAGCAGGCAGCTGTCATTCACAGAAATTCTTAGATACACACTTTAGTCAGAAACTATTAGCATACAATAGTACTCTAAAGCATTCCATTTATTTTTTTTACGTAATAACATGAAGACAAGAAAGATCGTGTTGTCCAACCGATTTAATGGACTTCCTAAGCCAGAGGATTTTGCAATAAAGGAAGAAGAACTACCAGACGTGTTGAAGGATGGAGGTGAGCAGTGAGCTTATTATTCGGTTCAATGTCCTTCTGCGTATTACGTTCTTTCTACATAGATTAATTCTCTCATGTGTGGGGTTGCCCATTTCAGAAATACTTTGCCAGGCAGAATGGATTTCAGTAGATCCTTACATGAGGATGCGGGCAAGTACTCTCAATCTTGGAGATGCCATGATAGGGATGCAAGTTGCGAGGTCTCTTCATGCAGTTATTTGCTGTTTTTAGCAAGCATTTTCATACTACATACTATGTCGCTTGAGTTGAGAATGTGATGCTAAACGAGCGTGGAATTTCTTTTAGAGTATTAAAAAGCCGGTGTCCCGAGTACCCGGAAGGTAGTCAAGTTGTCGCTAATTTTGGATGGGTTGAACGAACCATTTTTAAGCCAGAAAGAGATCATGGAGTGGAAACTATTTATAAAATGCCTGAAATGAAAGGTCTTCCAGATTCATACGCATTGGGAACTGTGGGACGCCCAGGGTAGTAAATTGCCAATTATATATCTTAGACTTTATAGTGTGTGTGCCTGTGCATCCAATTAAAGGTTGACGTTAGAACGCAAAAAGTAATGCTATCCCATTTTTTAATGCGTATTACCTGTACATTATATTCAGAAATACTGCGTATTTTGGCTGTCTCCGGGTATGCAAGCCAAAGGAAAAGGATACGATAGTTGTATCTGCTGCTGCGGGAGCTGTTGGTTCTCTTGTGGGACAAATAGCAAAGATTCAAGGTCAATTAAGCTTATTACGATTTATCTTATTGATCCTAACTTGTTTACAGGAAACCCATTCTTCCGAACGTAATTGAATTTTCATATCAAAATACATTTATTCATTGCAGGATGTACGGTTCTTGGGTTTGCTGGCTCGGATAACAAAGTGAAATGGCTTCAGGAGAAACTCAAGTTTGATCATGCGTTTAATTACAAAACCGCCAGTTTACCTGATGTACTCTCTCAATACGCTTCTAACGGAGTTGATGCGTATTTTGACAATGTACTGCGTAAAAGCTATGGAGGCTTGAGGCTTCTATCCTTTGTTAGATTTCATAGTACATTTAGTTGAGTACATAAAATGCAACGTTTAAAATTATTTGACCTAGGTCGGAGGTGAATTTACTTACCATGTTATGAAGCACATGAAACCATTTGGGAGAGTCGCTTTGTGTGGGGCAATCAGTACCTATAACAGCACCGACTCTAGTAAACCAGCATTAGGTATAGCAATGGCAATATCCGTATTTTTTGACAATGACACGCTTGCAATTTTTATGTAGGCTTTTGAAAATTACATCATTCATCATACGTTGTTTTTCGTGTTATTACATAATGTTAAAACTGCAAGTTCCATTTGACTATGGCTCCATGATTTACAAAAATATCACAATGGAAGGCTTACATGTGTTGAGATGGAGGGATGAATGGTACACAGGGATAAACCAACTGAGAGACTGGATATTGGAGGTTATACAATATATTTATTTGCAATTGAATGCATTTTCTAAGAAAAGCAATCGAAAACGAAAAACAATCTTGATCTTTTGTTGTTTTAGGGCAAAATCATCGTTGAAGAAACCATCACTGAAGGATTCCAAAATACACCAGAAGCATTCATCAACATGCTCAAGGGAGAAAATGTTGGGAAAGCAGTAGTGAAAGTTTGAGTTCAGAGTCTGCAGGTGTTTAAGGGCTACAAGAAACATTATTTAAATTTTAAATCTGTTGTTTTATGGGGTAATGTATACACAGTAGTTAAAAAGTTGGGATGTATGTCAAGCTGTCTTCATGCTAACCATGCATGTCATTTTGCAAAACATAAAAACAAAATACTTCAAATAAATATTTCAAACCCTAATCCCCATCTTACCTGCTTGCGTGCCCTGAATTTAAAACTTCATTCATAGGAAATGTCCTAATTTATTTGTATTTTTTGTAGCTAGTAATGCATGATGTATAATTGGATTATTTTCTTCTATCAGTAAAAAATCAAGACGTAAACAACATGTTTGTCATCAATAGTAAAAGCACAAATTCATAATATACTTTCCATCTTGTTTTCATAAATTATAGTAGTTTTTATTATAAACATAGTTATTTGTACATAATTATGTATATTTCTTACTCTCAAGGAAGGAGATTGAGACATTTTTTGTGAGAAAAACAACGTTATATAAGTCTTGAGTGGAAGTAAACAGTAAAACTTGCTGGAAGTTTACTGAACTTGCGTTTTATATGAACAAGTTATATTAAGTTTTCTCCTATCACGGCATCAACATCATCTACGAGCTTCTACGAATCTACCTACGCGTTGTTTTGGGTCTAATAATCTGTTACAATTTCATTATTACTTATTCAATCAGCGAATAAAAATCCTGCAAACTTTTATGGCTTGCATATATAGTATATCCGCTTTCTGTATGTGAGTAGTAATCATTCCTCATTCATAGCTGATACACATTCAGTATATTTACGTTGTACAAAGGACGAAAACCTTTGTATGAATAAGCAGAATGTAGATATACTGTTGGTGTGGGATGTTGTAAAAACCGACATTCCATGAGATGCAAGGAGGAGGAATCTAAATGATTGAGAAAATATTGCTAACATTATGAATCCGACTACGCCGTGGAAAGCATGAAACGTTGTGGTTGAGTTGATGAGGTACATGGACCGTAATTAAGTATATTGATCTTAATACTATGCGTACATGAATTTTCCATTCATCCTAGCAATAATTGCAACAACTCATTAGGCTTCAATAGCCAACAAAGTCCTTTCATGGTATCAATTCATACACTAAAAGTGTAAGTAATCACTTAATCAGACAGATTTGGGTTAATATTTAGTACCAAACAACCAAAACGAGTATGAATTATTTGGTTTGAATACATCAAAAGAAATCACTGAATCCAATTCCAACCAAATCACTTATAATATTATTATTTTGTTATGTAATATGAAGACAGGCTCATTATTGCTTGGCATGAATGAACATCATGAACTGAATAACGAGACGATTGCATCTGTGAAACTTCACATTATCAAACACCCATTCTGAAGTTCGTCTCTGTAACTGCAAAGCAGACACTATTTTCTCTTCTTGTTATTGATTAAGTTTTGATTCTTTTGAAAGTTTCTTTGGAAAGTAAGAAAAGTGGTTGAGTTGCTGCGGTGTTCGACGAACTTGTGTATTTTCGAATTCAGATATGAATAGTAGCATGTAATAATTAATATAGGAATCAAGATGAGAGTGGGAGTAATATTATCTCCACAAATTTCTAAAACTTATCCTTTTGGAGAACTCAAAGGAATTGCTTTATTCATCCTTTGTGTACTTTACAAATTACTTCGGTCATCCGCTCAAGAAGTACCTAGCGTTCCTATTCCTGAGAGGCATTCGCCAAAGCTGCTAATTTTACTTGTGGATGGGTATGTGAAAAAACTACAAAGGAAGAGTTCCTTTTCTTACGGATAAACTTCGAAAAAACATAATCTGTAGAATATGCTTATATAACTTATGTAACATATATTATGCTTGTTCTTGTTACGTACGAAAAATGTACATACCAAATTCCAATTAAACTTGAAAGGAAACCATTTTTTTATATTCTCGGAAGTGTTTATGTTTTTGTATGCGTGAACTAAGGAATCATTGTTCACAGTTTCCGTTGGGACTACTTCGAACGTCAAAAGCACCAGCTGCCTGGCTTTCGTCAGCTCATTTCCAACGGGATCCAGGTGGAATATGTGGAACCAATATTCCCTAGCTTGTCATTCCCCTCATGGAACACGCTTGTGACAGGGGTATACCCAGAAAACCATAATATTTTGGGAAATTACATGTTGTTTTTGGGTGATGACGAGTTCCCGGAATCAGTTTTTCATCTGAAAGATAATTCCACCCAACTAGCTTGGTGGTGGCAATCCGCAGAGCCTTTGTGGATCACGGCTACTAAAGCAGGGCATAAATCTTACCTCGCCAATTTTTGCCGTTGTGATGTCCCTTATGAAGGTCTTCAACCTACGGAATGTACCGGATATATGTATCAGGATGTGAATTTCAAACTCAGGGAGCATTTAAACAAAGCCATGTCACGGTTCCGACAAGGATATTCGTTGGCAATGGTATGAAATATGAATTATGGATATTGAAAATATTTCTGTAGTTCCTTCCTTTTGTTCTTGTCACTCAAACCTCAAATATATTCTCAGATTTCATCCAAAGGAGATCATGGCTACATGCCTTTCAAGCCATATTAAGTTCACGCGTGTGTTTTCATTTCAATTGAAACTTGCTTTACTTGTTCTAGATATATGATGATTCTATAGACCATGCGGGCCACGCGTGGGGCCCAGATTCTAATGAAATTAGGGTAGCTCTTGCGCGTATTGACACAATATTACAGGAAATGTTCATCACTATGAAATATCATGGATTATATGATAAGGTAAACATTTCATGATTTTACTACGTTTCCATTTTCCATCTAGTTTCAATAATATTTAAATAAAGGGTTAACGCTCTTTCATATTTTATTGCGTATATGTTTTGATTTTCCACTTATAATTTATAATAAGGCACAATTATAAGGAGCCCTCATGATAAAAGAGTTAACCCACTCGAAAAAATAGACTTTTACAATCCGAGACTTCAGCATAAAACGAATAAAAAAATGTAACTTTTTATTTACTTTTACCACTCGTTATTCGACATTGTCACTCGTCAAAATTAGA
>JAANSM010002361.1:0-15289 GCA_036850725.1 Orchesella villosa
AAAACCGTGTGATGATGAAAAAATAAAAATGTCTCAAGTACAATATGAGCACGTGTATATAAGTTTCAAAAGATCAATATCATAGCTTAAAATATTTATTGCATTTTTTAATTCACCGGAACTTACACAATTACCAAAACATTGATAAAAATGGAGAAGAAAAGCGTCGGGGTTTTCAAAAACGACAAATATCAGCTTCAAGATCAGAACAAAGACATGAAAAATACCTGAGCAATATGTAATAATTCATTCGTCCTACGTATAGCCATTTGACAACATCATTTTGTACATTCTAACACTTTTTACCATGGAATATGGATTGCTAGTTTTGATATATATGTGGATTTGTAAACTACACTTGCATCCATACACACCAATGTATAATTTTAATATTACATGTACTCGTCTCGCTGTACACTGGTGTGCTTTTTCCTTACAAAAATGACTACAGCCTGCTGTAAACTGATAAGTATTGATTTATGACTACAAGATTTAAATTCTCAGAGTCTAGTCTACACTTCTCAAAATGGGAATGATATTCTATGCATTGCATAAGAAAATGCGCAAGCTATCAGGCAGTATTATCATTACAGAACATCGTGTATATAACGTGCTATTCACATGGCGTCATATGTATAACATGTATTATAATATGAATTGATGGAATAAATTCAAAAAGGAGCTTTTACTATGCTTCCGCCCACTTAAGGAGACAGCGTTGAATAAGTGCGCTCGTTTTTTAAGATTATTCAAACTTCAAAATTATGGCATGAAGACAACTACATTGTATCTTTCCTCAAAATTGGCTGCAGTACGTTACGAGCAAACGAGGTCATGATAATCTAATGCTACTAATTTATCTTCTCCCAGTTTTCAGCATAAAATGTAACCGTCAAATTAGACGAGAACGGACATCAATCAAAACATTTTTTTCTTCATGTTCTCACAGCTCTGTTTGGAAGATATTTTATATCTCCGCTCAGAAATCGTGTACAACAGACAAGAAAATGGGACTGAAAGATATTCCCAATCCCGCATAGGTGTGGGCAGACAATGTAGTAAATGATTGGCATGTATCAAAATGATAGAGGTGGAATGAAAGCTGAGTTGAATGAGAAAGCATCAATGAAACATTGCATTATTACATGGATTGCATGAAACGAAGGGAAAGGAACAAAAAATAAGCAGTAGCACATCAAACAAGCCAACGCAACGTTGAATGTATACTTTTCACATACCTGGAAACGGCAGAGAGAAAAATGAGCTACTGGTTTCCTGGTCCGTAAGCTTGTGCTAATGATTAAAATAATGTAATATGTAAATAAAAGTTAAAATCTTTACTCTTGAAAGTGTACAACGGACAAGAAAATGGGACTGAAAGATATTCCCAATCCCGCATAGGTGTGGGCAGACAATGTAGTAAATGATTGGCATGTATCAAAATGATAGAGGTGGAATGAAAGCTGAGTTGAATAAGAAAGCATCAATGAAACATTGCATTATTACATGGATTGCATGAAACGAAGGGAAAGGAACAAAAATCAGCAGTAGCACATCAAACATGCCAATGCAACGTTGAATGTATACTTTACACATACCTGGAAACGGCAGAGAGAAAAATGAGCTACTGGTTTCCTGGTCCGTAAGCTTGTGCTAATGATTAAAATAATGTAATATGTAAATAAAAGTTAAAATCTTTACTCTTTAATTTAAAAACTAATAAGTTACCCGCGTCAAACAAACAAATCTGGATCGCGAGTCTTCATGCGTAACATAATGGATCACCAGATCACCGTTTGGCAGCAAGTGGAATCTTCCTTCGGAGTCATCTTGAACACCTGCTCACATTTAATTTATACATAATACGAGTATAATGCAGTGTCTAACAATATTTGCATTTTGAGTGTATAAAGCAGATCTTATAGTGATGATGATACGAAATGCTACATACTTGTGCCTATGTTTTGCAAGCCCAGTATCACCATTAGTACACTGCCTATTTAATCAACCATTAAATCCCAGGATTGTTGCTGTACATATGTGTTATCGAGTAATCCTAACTGACGCTGACAGAAAGGATTAACTCTGGCTTGTGGTTTTGGTCGTTGATAGTATTATAGCTTCAAAATCAGAGTTTATGAGCAGTGAGCGCTATATAGCTTGTTTGTATAAAAGTTTGAATAGTTGTGTGTTCAACCAATGGAAGAATTGTTCTACAAAAGACCAACTGAACTGATAGGAAAAGTAACTCTTCTAGACAATGTAAATGATGGGACTTACTAACTGAAATAAAACTTCCCAAGGCTACTATACAGGCCACTTTTGAAGTCAATAGTTTTTAGAAGCATGTGTGGTAATAAATGGGCTATTATGCTTGAAAATATATGGCTCTAAGCCACAAGATAAAAGCGCGATGTTATCAACTGTCATTTCAACTTTTAAAGTCAAAAGTTTAAATCAATGAGACTCTACTTCTCACTCCACATATTTCACTTGACTACTACAAAATGTTGGTTGTGGTAAGTAGGGGAGGGGCAGTACAACGTAAATAACAAAAGAACCATCCTGATTTCAAAGCTCATTTCCTATATGTTCTCCTGTACACAGCAAAAGGTGTTCTCAGAAAAAAAGTTGCGAATAGAAAAAATGAATAAATATTTTTTGGCGAAATGGATCTTTTTATGGGATAAAATGGGGGTCATTCCTAGTCATCCATAAAGGAAAAGGCGGATCTGAAACAGTGCCCTGAACAAGATGAACACTTGACATAACTGTACGTAGTACTACTACAAGTAGAACATTGTCTATTGTTGCATTTGCGGTTACATGTGAGAGTAAAAAGGTTTTTGTAGTAAAGCGGGTGGCGGTGAAAAGAATATGACAATGAGGAAGGGATAAAAAGGATTTTGGTTGCTCAAAGGGCTATTTCTTCACTCTCACCGCCCCCTTCTAGTGTATCCAACAAAAAAGCAAGTTATAAAAAGAAACTAATGAGGCGGTGAAAAGTATATGACAATGAGGAAGGGATAAAAAGGATTTTGGTTGCTCAAAGGGCTATTTCTTCACTCTCACCGCCCCCTTCTAGTGTATCCAACAAAAAAGCAAGTTATAAAAAGAAACTAATGATCACCATAAAAGGAGCGCCGAGACATTCCAATGAGTTTTCCATCGCGTTGCCATCCCGTTACTTGAATGAAGTCCCTACCCCCTCCCATCAGGTCAACTTCACATTTGAGCAGCAGCGCAGCTTTACTCCCAGCAGGTACCTGGCGTGGTATCATTCTCACTTTGGCTGACCACTGTTGAGCTATCACTGTTGCAAAAGAAAATGTACAACAACGCCGTCAAGTCAACGAAATGATTTCTCTGGGTGGTAGCAAAAATGTGTAGAGAGAAGAGAAAAAAGGAGGAAATGATACTTTCCTTCCCGTTCATTTTTGGTAGAAGAATGCCTCCTTCCACTTCCTTGCCTATTATTGTATACCTATTCCTTATGTGCCTCTTGAGTTAACACAAGAAGGCGTTTCCACTCTTGAATCGTTTCACTTCTTTCTACCACATTTGCTTTTGTAAAAAGCATTTTGCCTTTTAACTTAATTTTATCAAGAGTTTTCATGCAATCAAAAAGACAATAGAATTTGCATAACCTCTTTTTTCTCTCGAGTCTTAAAAGGAAGGGAAACGTCAGCATTTTATTCACTAACTTTCAGAGAGTCATCAGCAGGTATTAGAGCAAATGAAAGGTGTATATATAAATGAAGTCTTCATTTTTTTACAAAAGAATTTCCCTTGTCAGCTTCTCATAAGTATGAAATGAGATGCTACAAGCCAGTCTGCTCAATGCTATTTAGCATTAATGGAATTGTTAGTGGAACATGTAGCACGGGAAAAAAGGGACGGCGTTTGAGTCAAAAGACNTTAATGGAATTGTTAGTGGAACATGTAGCACGGGAAAAAAGGGACGGCGTTTGAGTCAAAAGACTCACCCAGCTTAAAAGATTAAAAACAAAAGAAGATGGTTGTGTGCTTGAATGGAAGTGCAAGGAGGAAAGTTATTCTTCTACACACCCACTATAGCAAATATAGCAGTAGCAGCATAATATGGTCAAAGTACCATCTTGGTTTTCATGTTTGCTGAAAGATTGTGTATGTTTACAAGTAACACAGCCAAGTCTCAGAAATCTCATGAAAGGAAGACGCAAAAGAGATGAATTTAGGTACGTTTCATCCAACAATAGAGATTCAAGTTCATAACTATAGAGTTTAGAGAAACAATGAGGGAGACTATTATGAATGAAAGTATCTAACGAAAAAAGTCTTACCAGCTCTCACTTGGATATCGCGAGACCGTATGGCTCCCACGGCATTAGAGGCAAGACATCTGTAAATTGTTGAATGGATATCCTGAAAACATTCCCAGAGGGGTAAGAAGCGAGAAAAGCTCAGCAGAAAAAGGTAATTGCATATTTTAATGCAAAACTCTCATGAAAATGAGTACAGGCGCTGAATGCATGAAGCATTTCAAAATGTATAGGGCTGAGAGTGAAAGCACAAAAAAGTACGCATTAGTAGCGTATGGTGTGTGTGTGGTTGGTTGCAGCTAACGTTGATTTCCAAACAAATAGAGAGAGAGTGTGAGAGAAAGAGAGGCTGAATGAGAGACCATAATAAAATAGTGTAATGGAAAAAGGGAGAAACTTACTTGTCTATATGCTGCTGGTTTAAATGGAAGGAGGATTAGTGTTGAATTTATTAAAACGGTTCGGAAATTTTCTACATTTGTTACTATTTTATTATCACTTCCTTGCCAGTGGATTTGCGGCTTTGGGTAACCATCAGCGTGACATCTGTGAAAGAAACAATTAAATAATTTAGTTTAACATCTAAAGCTGATTATACAAAGAGTGGCATCATGCATGATTCATACATCACTGTTAACTTGTAGTTACTGACTCGAAATAGTGAGCAGATAGAAACATGTGGTTTTTGGTAACACCTCAATTTAAAAAAGTACAAAGCTTAACTTGTCATGTTTATTAAAACGCTGCATGAATCAAAGAAATTACTTTGACACGCTTTAATTTGTTGATGGAAACGAAATTGTTACAATGTCTCTGAAGACTGGAAAACAGATTTCCCTTTGGTATTGTGATAATGAGAGTGAATAATGACCCTTTCCTGGTAATGATTGAATTTTCATTGTAATTCATATAAGATCTGTCCTTTTAGCATTAATTTGGAAACATTTCTGTCGTGTATGTACAATTCAATGCATTTCATCAACGTGTTATTCATGATATGAAAAAGTGATTAAGAATGAAATTCGAAATGGTACTCACAATATTCTAGCGCCCATCTCATTCAAAAAATCCACACGGCTTGAAGGTTCTTGTGTGAAAAATGGTCCTTTTAGCTGACGTTCCATGTGGAGTCCTGCAGGAAAACACAATTCAGAAAAAAAAACCGTTGACTTCCCGTGTCATAACTTACATTCTAGCGACACAAATTTCATTTTTTTCATGTTCATTCTTCCAGAATTGTGTCAGAGAAAGCTCTTGCTTTTCATGCTTTCAAGTATTTTTTTCTTACTCCCACAGGGTAAAAGCAAATCTTATGGAGTACTGGCGGTAATTGAATTTTCAAGGGGGAGAGTCATCTAAAATGGAGTTCCAGTTTCTCAACAATAATAGGAAAAAAGAAAAGAACCACAGGTGTAACAACGTTGTGGGAAAAGGTTTTATTTGGGTTTCTCCTGACCTTATTTCGTAGCATCGTCAATGGATTGTTTCTTACGGCAAAAGCAAACTAGTTCAAACTACCAAAATGAATGTACTACAATCGAAGAAAATGAAATTTGGACGTCCACATACCTAACGTTACACGGCTTGTGTGCTAGGTAAGATTGTGATTTCGCGTTTTTATTAAACTTGTGTATAAACGACATTGCTTGCAAAGTGGAAATGTAATTCGGTTTATGATTTTTACCTGCTCCTTGAGAGAAATTGAGAGATACATATATGTGATTTCGCGTTTTTATTAAACTTGTGTATAAACGACATTGCTTGCAAAGTGGAAATGTAATTCGGTTTATGATTTTTACCTGCTCCTTGAGAGAAATTGAGAGATGCATATTATATATACGGTGTGTACTTCGAATTCATGCTATTTTAAGCACACTTCATTCTACGCTAGACTCAGTCCAGAGGTTTAATGATAAAAATAATGAAATGGAAGCAAGTATTGTGCGGAAACATTTTTTAAAATAATATGCAATTCATCCAAAAATAATTTGACGCATCATTCGACTCATGGCATTGTATATCTATGCGAAAGGTTAGAACTCGGAAACAAACACATTTATTTGAATGATTGATTAAGCCTGTGTAAAGTCCAACATTAGACAATATTTCCGCCGCCATTTGAAACTTTAACGAGCTCAATTGAAAGATAATGCAGTGGCAAATACTCCATAAATCGGCAACTATTGCACCATGTAGAGCAAGAAATCTAGTCTCAATGTTTTTATCGTTTTGTAGCATCTGATTTCATGTCAATTTCTCTGCAACTTTTGCGATCCCATTACGATTTACTATCTTGTGTTTTGTGGCGGTAATATATGTTATAAGGTAAAAGGAAACAGATATTCCAGAACTGTTGTAAAAGAACTAAGAAAATCTTATTGGTGCTAAACCATTCATGCATTTCCGTTTTTATTCAATCTCCACAGGGAGCATAAAAGCATCAAGATCTCCATTTTCTGGAAATATGTGCCGTTTATTCCAAATGTGCAGGGGAAGGCACATTTCGAACAAACTACCAGATTATGCCGACTTCTCTTCTAACACACCTCTATTCAGTTGGAAAAGCTTTCATGCATAAAAGCATTTCAAATAGGGTAACATCGAAAAGAACCTATCTTTCAATTGTGCCAACACCAAGGAACGGAATTTGTTAGAAAATCCTGAGAAATGCACATTTATATTCACTCAAAATGAGTAAAATGTGTTCACATAAGCATAATCATTTCTTTGCTTCCAATAACACTTGATAACGCTCAAACGCTGGTCGACGACACATAAATAGAGTGTGTATAGCATCATCATTCCCGGAGGAAACGACTGAAAACATAGTTTGGTATTCTTAGCGTGAACTTTTCCCATGCATATACTTTTGAGTATAAGTAAGGTAAATATAACCTACAGCGTTCAAAACCAAAAAAACGAACTACAAGCAAACTGCTGAACTATCCACGGTATCTAAATATTTACCCATTTAATGGATCACAATTTTTAAAACTTCTATTCACTTTTCTAATATACTACCGTCCTGTTTTAAAAATTCATAAATTATTATGCTCAACGCTCGATAGTTTTATAATATAAGCTGTTGAACCAACTTGGGTTGTCCGACCAAGAACTTGATTGCCGTATCAAGTGCCACTTTTTGCATTCGCTCCATATAAATTTTCATAACGACATCCGCAACAATGTACTGTCTGTCAACTGTACAAAAGCAATACAGGAACCAACTTACATACGTTGCACTTGTTTCATGAAAAGAAAAAGCAGCTTTCACTGCAGCATCTCAACCTTTTCGTTTGTATATCATGTAGCTGTACATTATAGTTCAAGCCATTACTATGCAATGGGCTATATCATTTGTTGTTAGTACAATGAGCATATTAAACATTCGTTTTGGTATGATCCCATTTTATTTTCTGTGTCACAGAAGATATAAAATGATTCTAAACACATTCAGCATATTCCTTCCTTCCACCGATTCTACATTTAAATATAAATAAAGAGTTTAGACTTGTGTTTTGAAACGGATGGTTTATATAAGGGCGTAAAGTAAACCTAATATTTTATTAGCTGTTTTTACGCATATCATATCAATATATTTAGTACTTCAAAGATACTACTGATGTTTAACATACGTACGTACGTTAAATAACAGGTCGCAATGCCCCGAAACCTCTGAAAGTTAGAGTTGATAACAGTAGTTATGTTTTTATATAACGCCAAAGGCAATTCCTTCCTTTACATTACATATATTATATGTATACACGTAAGTAGATATACTGAGAAGCGTCGGTGTTGTGACGCGGTTTGCAGGGGAGATATGAGATGAAATGATGAAGACTTATGTGATGAGAGTGGTTGCAGATAAAATTAAAATTTCTATCTCAAAATCTAGGCTGCAAAAAGTAAGTATATGATGCGGTGGTGGTATGAACCATGTAATTATATAAGCTCATCCTTGAGTCAAAGTCCTTTTTACACTTTCGTGATTGCTTAAACAGCAAAATGTTGTTGTTGGTCATGCATCCGTGTAAGCACTAGTGTAACGTTTGCACAGTTGAATTGTATAGACAAGAGGAACACAATCCAAATCCAAACCAAACAAAGGTTTACATTACACCAGCGTACTCTTTTGCATTAATCGGTTAAGCAAACTGGATCAATAATTTACAAGAATGTGTTGCGATAACCAACATCTGTTTACTTAAACTCTTCAGATACAAAGAGGAAGGGAACATAGTATCAGCATGAATGAAAGATGTGCAATGTTCGTCGGATAGAATATTTCACCACTATTAACGGAGCATCACCCTTTAGATTTTAGCCTGGCATATGGTGTATGTGGTCTTCGAAACACATGAGCAACCTTATACGTTTCATTAGTTGGTTGAATAAAACTGGCAAAATTCACACTACCACTGCGGTTGACATTGTGTCCAATCCATGTAGGGCTTTCGTAAGAGTGCTTGCTCTTCAGTTGGATGAAACTTTTCTCGTGAATTGAAGTGAGACATGACACAGTTTTGCATCCAAAAACTTTCCATGCATTGTAATCCTTCGAGCAGGATGCGAAACATTCACAATCAGGCTGTCTCTAAAAACTGAGTGTTTTCCTTCACAGAGAAAAACAATAGGTTTAGGTACATATGTGTGGCAATGTTTTGGACTAAGTCTTTTCAAAACTGATGACAATGAGGCTTGAGTAAATCGACAAGTGGACCACAAGCAAATAATACATTAAACTAGTTCTGACGAAACTTGTAAAACAATAGTTTTACAAGGGAAGCGTAAATGTGTATCCCAGGCCTCAAACCATTAACGTTTGTATGGAGAATAATGTTTCAGAACTAGTATGTTGCATGATATGTATATCCCTGGTATTCTTTATCCCGTTGTTTTCATTTCCAGTTTGGTACTATACTATATGTCATGCCTAACCTTTCTAGCTTCAACTCAAACCAGGGAAATTCCTGTATAGCGCAGCAGCCACTTAAAATCAAGCCTAAAAGTTACTAACAGAAACTACAACTTCATTGTTGCACGCAGGAAACTTCATTTTTTTTAAATAAAACGAACACAGGCCAGAGAAGCCTTGTTAAAAACTGAGACCTGAGTGAGCATGAAACGACTCGTCTACAAAATGCAGCTATGAACAAGAAGGAAGTATCAGAAAGACAGGACAGAGGAAATCCGTGTCTTCCATTTCTAACTTAAATGTCTTTTCTCTTATGATGCATCAATATATCCTTTACATTTGAAGGGAGCAAACTAGCAAGAATATATGATACAAGGGTCAAATGTTACGCTTGAGTTGTATTCCATCTAATTACTCTACGATTCTCCACATCATCATAAAAAATTATACCAATAATATTATATAAAGTCGAATCAAAGGTGGCTTGGAGATCAACCGGAAATTCCATATTGGAACATAGTTTTCATTTTATTTCCCATGAGAATCCACGTAAGAACAGCAAATAACTTCAGACTCTTTTCCGAAACTAAGTGCTTTTGGACAGAGAGGCGGACAAGATGCAAAAAGGACTATATATTCTCTGTTCTCGTTTAATAACAAAAGGGGTACTTCGAAATGAAATGACAACTGCTTACAAATATAAATTCACATTAATAAATCCTCTCATAAAAATTCGTTCTCATAAGTATGCTACAGAATTCGGTCAGAAAGGGTTTCCGTGATTTAACAACAAAATGCATGTACATCTTATATTAATAGAAAAGCTGGGTCAAGTAAATAGTCAACAAAACGACAGGACAGGAAACATGCTAGACATTTCTTGTGCTTTCGAGGATCCTGTTATTTCGTAATATAAGCATCAATGTGTATGTATATATATATTTATAAATCCTCTCAGCATTATTATAAGAAAGGACGGAAAAGGAAGAAGGGGTCTTGAGGAGCAGGATACATTTTGTACATCATATATTACTAAAGACGCAATCAAGTATGGACTGCTTTCACCGCATCCTCTGTAACTGCTCCTTTCGTTGTGTTGTGGACTCATGGTCCACAATTTTGCAATGATATTCCAGGCTAAATTCGGCAAAGTACACTCACGCCTTGTTTTTCTCCAATTGTAAAAGGCATGTCTTATTATTTGCCCTTTCCAGCATTCTGAAGAAGATGCTATATATATGTGAAAGCCGAGAAGAAGATGTGTAAAGCTGTACGATATAACTGAAAGTTTGATTATGGATGCATGAAAAAATTGTAGGAAACAGGAGTTAAGCAGCAACGTCAGTGGCAGAGAGGAGGAAGTATTACTTTAGGGCAGAAAAGGTTCAAATGGCCGCGATACTATGTACAGCTCGCATATGTTTTATAGTGGATTTTATACACTTTTACCACCACCACCTTCAATCTCCTTTTACGCTCAAGATTCCTAGAAACCTAATTGGAACCAGTTTAAGTTTTTTCAGACAAGAGTAATACTTTTCCTTTTTTCCAGTTTAAGGTTTATGGCATTTTTTGTACGATCTCTTGAGAGGGTCTTTCCCTACGTTTAAGCCTTCAAAATATAGAAGAGTGTAGAGTTAACTCGTTGGCTGAAGTATTAAGAGGCTTTTCACTTGTAACATACGTAAAACGATGAACGTGAAAGGATAATAGGACAGAATCTTATTTTTTTGTTTTGAAGAAAGTCTGTTGTGAAGAACTCTTCACTACATTCTCTAAAGCTTGTTTTTACAATTCTTCTAACTTTCTAACATCCAACTTCTGTGAAGTATTGTTTGCAATGGCTTTAAGTGAGTGAAGTAGTGCTCTGACGTACAACGTGTGTCTTTAGATGTTTGTAAACGAGGTCTTTCAAAAACAGAAGCACTTGTGGTATATAATTAGCCGTAATTGTGTAATTAATCTAGTATCGGGCAGTTGTTTTTAACTGAAATAATGCATCTAGCGTTTTCGTTCCAATTTTCCATTCTTACTTCTTACTTCTCATTGATGTGAAAAAATCAAGATTTTCTAGTCATACGGATGAGCTCTATATGACTTAAATTCGTCTTGCGATGTCCACTAGCAGAAGAAAAAAGATACTACACATTTGCAAACATAATTAAAATCCCATCACATATTTCCATTACCCTCTAAGTTTTCCGAGCACGGAATTGAGTAAGCAGCTTATTTGGATTTAGGGACGGAAAATTTGTATATATATGTCGAAATGACATGAGCAATTTCTTGAACGAATGTACAAAGACAACCAACACAACCGCTTCCTAGCTAACTGCCAACAACTCCAGTCGACCTGTCCGGGTGGGATTTTATCTGGAAAAGCGTAGCATATCTAAAGACTGTTTTATACTTTGCTTGCACAACTTTACGCAATACTACCGCAGCCTATATCCAACCACAAGGATGAAGGATACTTTTTTTGTATGTGAAATGTGAAGCTGTTGCAAAGCCCTTTGCAATGATATTACTGTAGATCACAACAGTGAGCATTTCATTGCACTTGCTTTGCTCCAAGGATTTTATAATAGGAGCCCAACAAATAGTTCTTTCCTTGGAGCCCAGCGACCAAATGCAATCACAATATAGCTAAGCTCAAATTGTGTTTTCTGTGTATGTATGTGCATTTGTGTAAAATTGTAGTGTGCAACCGCAGAACAAGCCTCAATATTTCTTCGCCTGCCTTTCTCTCAGCCTAAGAAGGGGAAAGTTATAAAGGGTTGTCAGATCTGCCACATATTTATACTGTTATTATGATTATACTTACTTGGTCCTGTTCCTTTATCTGCATATATATAATATATAGCATGGTACTGAAAAATAGGACATCAAAAAGGGTTGTCGACTTGAACGAATATTACAAAGCATGTACATGAGCCTTGTAGATACAAGTATAGTATACAGTCCGTCTATTTCCCTCAGTGACTACCGTGAAAGGGGGAAAAATCTAAGCAAATGTAATAGCAATTTAGTATAGATACAGGAGAAAACCTAAATCCATTCTATTACTGGAAAGAAGTAAAAAATACGAGCGGTATGACATTTTTATGCATGTATTTTAACACCACTATCATACATTTCTCAAACAGCTTGGCATCAAAATAATAATATATACAACAAGGCACAAAATGTCAGCCTTTACTCTTCACTAAAATTCAGTGAGCCATTTTCCCCGAAGCTCTTAAAACTTTGTATCTATCTTCTCAAGCTATAACCGGCTTTCAACTTACATTTTCACGGGTCGAACCAAGTGGATCTTACGTTGCGTTATACAATTTGTGAATATGTAGTACTTCTGTAAGCTGAAACGATGCATAGATGGACTAACAGCAAAAGGAATGGGATGGCGTTTGTATTGAAAAAGAAAAAAAATCTGTGTTGCTGCATTGTGATTATGCTTTTGATTTGTGACCGTCTTCCGTTCTCACACTCAACTTTTGTCGGACGGAGGCATTCAACAAAGTATCCTCTATGGAAAAAGTTTGCCTCGTTTTGGAAAAAATCAGATACGCACATTTTGATTCTTAAAGAATGTTTACATTTTACAAGGGAACTAAACGTACCATCATTGATCAAAACACAGCTGCATTTTTTTTCTCTCTCTCTCAAATCCAAAATACCATGAATGAATGAATGAATCAAACATTGCAAGTACGAAAAAGCAACGGATAAATACATGGGCACTTTGGTAAATTGTCCAAACATTCTGTATACATTTTTATATCGGTAGAGTTAGTGCTTATTAAAGATTACATTACCTCAACTTCCTCCAGGCATCAAGTGAGATAACGTGTGATGCCTTTTTAAGGAAAAAAAGAGAGAAATTGGACCCACTCGAGAAAAAAAGTAAGGGTAAAGAGGAGCTCTGTTAAAATGGAAACTCAGTTCATAAGGAATCATTGGGGTGACTTTAAAAGACACAACGTCCTTCCGTTTATATGCACATTCAGCTAAGATAAGTTTTGTTAGATGAGGTTTTCTAGCACTGAAAAAGCTCATTCTATTCTATCCTGTGAAAACGAGTTTGGAATGCTGTTCGTCTGTTGAATTATTACAATACTTTCTCCCACTCATATTCATAATGCTCAGCGGTGGCATGTAATAGTTGCAGTAAAGCATTGTAAATTGGTTTTTGTATTTCCTCCGCTTCAGAGATATCATATTACACCACGGAGCGACATAATAGATATCTCTAAGATTATGCACACACACATATAAACTCTTGTGAACTGACTTGAGAGTGTTGGAGATGAAGACCTTTTTATTTATTCTCTAGTTTCCAACTCCATTCTAACTTCAGTTGAAGTGATATTTTGCCTTATTACAAGTTTAAGCAGAGAACTTGAGTGCTCAGAGCTTTTCATCATGCATTAAATAATTTGGGGGGAAATGTCTTTCTCAGTTCAAGTAAATGGCACAATTTGTTTGACAAGTGACTACGTGAAAAAAAATCAGGGAGATGACTTCTACCGTGTATGAAAATTGCTTCTTTCCTGCCAATTGAACTACTGTGGAGTGGACAAAGTATGAATTTCAAACGTGTGCACATATAATTGAATTATATTGCATAATGAATGTTTTTTAGGTTTGCTAAAGAGTGTGCCTTCATTTCAGTAAGTTCCTGTTCCAATGAATTTTCAGTTTTGTGTTGCAGGCAAACACATTATGGGAGCAGATATGTATATATTTTAAAATAGTACGTAGAACGTTATATAAACCATACTAAATGCATTTTCATACACGGACGTTGGGTTACACACAACATCTCTAAGGCATTCAATATTGAATACTAAAACGATGTGCTTGGCACTGGTAAAAATAGTGCTTAGAGCAGTGCAGTTAATAAAATATTTGCACTCACTTTCAATTTCTGTCTAAAAACTTTTGACATTAATTGCCCCAAATGAAGTTATAAATTATAACAGACTACAGGCTAGGCACAGATACCATATCTCACATTATCAAAAGCCCACACTTTGGTATCCTAAAGCAGACATTAAAATTGGCCTTTCATTATAAACTTTATCACTAAAAACTTCAGTAAAACAAAAAAAACAGCATAATGTATTTGTGGAAAGCATTCATCTCATCACTCATAATTATCCAATCTAGAACTTAACTGTCTTCACTTTGTATCAATATTAATCAGTCTAAAAACGCTGGAGCTGAAAAAAGTGATTTTTGCATTTTCAGCGGAGCACGTATATGCTTACTTTATAGTGCACCGATTAATTTACTTTTGCTAAAAATAACTTTGCTAACTGAAAGAGATTCCTTGAGTCGACGTGACGTCAATTAATTTAATTGGAATTTTTACAAGTAACGAGTATCTTTCTTCTTCAAAACAAAAATGTGACTTGTTTACCACCAGGCTTTGGATGCATTATACTTCGTGTAAATAGTGAACATTGATGTCAATATATTCTTGTGCACGTCGGTGTTCTTGCGAAACTGGTTGTCAACATCAATATGTAGCTCTACACCACCGTCAAGAGAAGCAACTTTTAATGGCATAATTAAGTGAGATTTTCCAAGTCTGAAAGGGCAACATGAAATAAAAACCGATCTCCAGAGTGCTTTATCTTGCACCTCACAATCATAACAATAACAATGATAATTTAAAACGGGAGCCTCCATAACTATCCTAATAAACTCTAATTAGATCATTGCATCAGTCGAATGAAGTGGAGGTAGTGAGGCAAAAATAGATTCATATCGTAACATCGTAAGACATCTTCGCCATCAATGCCCTGTCCTTACTAGTTAATAGCGCATCCTCAAGAAATGTATAATGTAGATGCTTAGCAGAACAAGTAGTTTTAGTAACACTCCAAAAACTGACTTTGGAGAGTAAAAGTGAACGGAGAAAGCAAAAATATATTATTTCAATGGGCAGCCAAAATCTGTCTCAAGTTAAGTCTACAGCTGCTTTTTCAACAGCATTTAAAACCATTTTACAACGCAGATATATATACTCATGTTTTATCCTTAAAAACTGTGCGTAACTGTGTGGAAG
>JAANSM010002362.1:0-15287 GCA_036850725.1 Orchesella villosa
TAACTAGCTCCATTCATACTCATCATTAAAACATCATTACTAGAGAATAGCATTTTGAAAAAATGACGCTTACATTTTATGCATGATCACGACTATCAAATGTCCATGTCCATTAGAGAGTGAAATGTTGAGAGGAAATAAAAAGGAGGTTAATTTTATTGCTTCTGAATTAATTTCCATATATTTATCTACACAAGGCGAAGTGGTGCCATCACATCCAACATTGAACATCGAGGTCTGAAGGTTTTTGGGTATGAATGGCAAAATTGCAATTGAAGAATCAAGTCAATATATATATTACTTCGTAGTTTTTAGAATATATGCACACATTAAACTGGAAGAGTGGCTCTTCTTTTATTATCGAATCATTGCAAGTTAATATTTTGGCGAGTTAAATTGCTTTTCAAGGTATTTACTGTAAACAAGCAAGGACAAGCGGCCAGCTCTCTCACTCCGTCATGATGATGCCCCGCTAAACGAATCCAAATATAGGTATTCTTTATGTACATTTGGTGAGAGTGGTTCTTTGTAATTGGCCAAAAACAGTCCTTCATGCTCATTTGTTAGAACTTAGAACTCAAGTCAAGTAAGCAATCCAATGATACATTTCGTTTTTGTACCTTGTACCCAAACCCACTGAATTATCTACGTTTAAAAGCAATTTGTATGTAGCTTGTGCATATTATTTCATCTATATAACTTTATTTTATAGCATCAATTTTCTACCGTGTTTGTCAAAATCCTTTGCGTAGTTAGCTGGCTGCGAAGCCTTTTATTTCTCTCTAGTCTTCCTAAGTCTTTTTGATCTTCCGGATTGTTTGTGTGAGTCAACAGACATTTTTGGCGGATGCCAATTCCTCCCTTTCTTCTCCCTATTCATCGGGAAACTAACGATAAGTAGTTGGATGATGGTGGAGGTGAATGACTGTCGATTTGAAAGAGAATAGTGAGACGTGATGCGATGCCAATGCGGTTGTTTTTGCAAATCAAGGAATTTGAGTGGTTCTAATCATGATGATGGCAATGGAATTGAAAGGCTTTTGAATAGAAACCGTGACTGTAGATATAGATAGATATGTGCGGCTAATGAATCCACCACACATAAGATACATCGGCATCAAAGCCTTTTTGATTTACTTACGGATTGGCGGCTCTACTTATATATTTGCAGCAGCTCTACTTTCTTTCTATTGTTTCAGATTTTATGCATTTTGGCTTCCTCTACAACTCTTTCCCCATAAAATACGCGGAAATGGAGATGGCGAGGGACCAGGGAAAAAGGAGAAACTCACATGGAGCCCATGAAAATTGATCAATGTGATCATTTACGACACGTCATTAGTGCTCCCACGACGAATCATAAAGTAGAAACGAAAAAAAACTTGTGATATGAAGTTGATATGGACATGAGCTTATTTATACCTACGATATTAGAATGTATATTCTCACGAGAGCCATATCATATAACATATGACATGCAAAAAACAAGAGATCGCTCTTTTCCCCTTTCACTGCCCTGCCCACTCGAGACTTGAGACAATGGAGTCCATCATCACCATCAAAAAAGGAGGGAGGACAAGAGAAAGTTGAGCTTTTTTGAGTTATCTTTTTAGCACCGACTTTTAACTTTTTTTTACGAGGATAAAGAATAGCCAGTTTAGTAGAGTGTGTGTGTTCACGGTTCAAACTAATCGCAAGTTCACAGTGGAGATAGGGACGATGATGTCCGTCATTACAGAAAACTGGAAGAGGTCTTCTCTTGTTTCCCTCCTTTGCTGGAGGAGGAACGCGGTAGAGATAGTTTGCTGGACAATTTCCAAAATAATTCGGCTCTTGCTCAGCATTATATTATATTTATCTGTAAAGTAAGTATAGCTCATCGTAACTTGAGTTAACCAACCAACCTACTTTATACTTGAGCCACCAACGCCAATGCCCCTATTTTTTGGTTGAATGAAACTAATATCATAACCCACTTTGATCATGATTAAAGCCAACTTTTTCCGCCTTGACTTATTGAAAGCTTAAAAGAGAAGAGAAACTGTATTCTTTTTTTTGTGGGGAAAATGAAATGATGCAATAAATTGGGGAAAGCAGTTGGATACATATTTTTCCATGTAAGTGAAGTTTGCAGGGGGGAAAGCTTCCACTTATTGTACGCTCTTTTTTGTACGTTGTCTTTTCACAGTTTTTGTGGCAGCTACACTGCAGAGCAAATTTCCGACTAATAATGTCGGATGAAACTGCTGCTGTGCTCTGACTTGGACTACACACACAGGATACTTTTTTTATGGCACCAGAGATTGTTACTCTTATCACGATCGACGTACATCTTCCACTCTCTCTTGTAAAAGGATAGTAATTTAAGGAAGTATGCACGAGAGAAGACCACGACGAATAAGGAGACGAAGAAAGTTTTAGTTTTTGGGGATAAGAATATGAGCGCATCCATTGCCAAAACTGCTTTGACTATTAGTACTTCCAACACAAATCACAATAGATTGAGTTTACAAGATTACAAGTTTTATGCAGCTAGTAATTTTTAAATGAAGCTGGGACAGGGGCACCAGCTTGCCTACTGTGGAGCAAAAAAACAATTTCCTTTTTCTATTACTTCTTTTTCTGTCCTTCGTTAAGATAAGAGTTGTTGGAAGAAAAACAGTTTTAATTGTTTTGATACCAGATGGATTTAGAAAGTACTTAAATCTGTACATATGTATATATAGATGGAAATTGCTATTTATATAAAACCAGTTATTGGCAACTTGTTTTTTATCCACATCATAATAACAATTATTGTTTGAACATTTGTATGTTCATGTACTGCAACCACTGCAAGACACATCACATCACTTCACTCCAGAAAGTTCCCAGTTGACCTTGACCGACTGATTGCTATCACTTGTGTGTGATATGATATGATGCTAATGGGAATATTATTCATGTAATGTTTGCAAAGAAAAATGGAGCGGAATGGAATGAGAAGGCCGTGGTGGAACTCTGTTACAAGCACCAACGAAACAAAGAAATTACATAGTGACTCTTGACATGAGCGCATTTATGTTTGACGATTTGCTTTGCTGCATGTAGAATAGCTGTAATAAATATGTAGCTACCTAAAACAGCAAAAACTAAGACAAGGCAAAAGGAGTGAGTGGTGCAAGGCAAAGGGGAAAAAATGTTAGGATGGAGAATTTGGAGCAGAGCAGTCATCACAAATCATCATAAACTTTGCTTTCAAAGTGAATTACTTTTCTTCTTCTTTTTCTTAGTTGACCATTGTGTGTAGGTTCATGTATATAATGCTATATGGAGCACTTGGTAGTGTGGTGTGGCACACAAAGAAAGTATATAAGAGCGGCTTTATTCTCTTGACAAAAAAAGGAGAGGAAAGAAAGGATAAAAAGAAAGGTAAGCAAGGTCATATAACATAACCATGATATGCATGAATGCATATCGTAGAAATAGTAGTAGATAAGTTAGCAGACTATTGCGCATAATTTCGATCAAATCACACACATACTGCGTTGATGCATATGTTACATTAGGGTCGGCATTTTTTCGCTGAACTAGTAAAACTTAGACATGCATTGATTTCTTTGGGTAGAAAAGTTTTCACGTTCTTAAACGACAAAAAAATCTATACCTTCAGGTCTCTATTTGGTCATGTTATAAGACGTGAAGGAAAAAATTGATTTGATTTGGGAGAAATCTAATATTGCTATTAAGCCCTATCTTTCCTTTTTTGCTTTGGGTTATTTGCTCCAAACATCTTGGATTTGACTGGATTAGAGGAAGGGTTTGTATGATCCAAGTGTGTAGGATTATGACTTCATTTTACAAGTTGTTCGCTATATCTTTTGATGAAGGTGGTGGTGTGGTCTGGTGTGGCGTGTTTTCCTTTAGGACAGAGATCCCAAATTCAAAAGGCGCAAATCGATTATCTGCATGTCTTACATTTCAACGCGTAAGGAGAATGGAACTAATAGGATGGAAATGGTAGTTGCCGATGGCTGTATGTTATAAGCCTTTAGAAGTAGATAATATACTCGTACATATTAATATATATATACTAAACTCATTTCTATACATGATAAGATATGCATGCTTCTGCAACGACTGTCGTGTTCTCCTTCCACGCCGAATTGAATTCCAGTGGAGCATATGTTTTGCATAATGAATATAAAATCGGGCTAAAAGTTGACTATGGGATTGTAAGCGCACAGTGATCATCCTTGTGCTTATTAGTTCCGTTCTGCAGAAAATTGCATGCAACTGGGCGTAGCAGATTCGGATCCTGATAAACTTTCAAATGGAGTGTTGAATGAATCCAAAGCATATATATAGCTGTCTGCTCTCCATGCATGCATTAAACAATTTGTGCTTTACATACTTTTTCTCACTCAATCCGCCTAGATTGCCGACTACTGACTATGATTACCCATTGTTATTGGATGTGTGCTTCCGTGTAATTCTACTCAAATCGGAGGAAATGTATAGGGAATCAAATGAATAAGTAACTCCTCTGCTTTTTCTTGCACACACTGCATTAATGAATAGATATTAGATACGAAATGATAGTATTGCGGAGGTGAGGTCACCAGGTACCTGTCACGACAGCCATAAACCCGGTTTGCATTGTAATTTGCTTCCCCTTTTGCTGCATTTTTCGGGTAATTTCAGACTCCTAAAGCTATCCCCAATGCAGGTTTTAGTGTATTTTCGTGCATGTGCATTCAAGTTAAATAATTTAGTAAAACTTTTCGTTTTTCTAGAGAATCGACACTGATTTTTGCATGTGAGAAATCAGATTGGGATATGAATGCAAAGGAACTTTACATACATGTAAGTATAGTAGAAGAAAGGATAGATAAGTGTATATACGATGCACAGGAACAAATCTATGAAATTATAAATGAACAGTTGTTCTTTGACTATTGATCTGATAAGACAGATTGCCACTTGCCACTCACTTATTCAACAAAACAAGTTCGCTCGCTCAATGCGACACCCATATTTGTTCAACTTTCTCTCATTTTCACCACATGCAAGCATTTCATTCATATGGCACACGGGATGTCGGCTAAACCATTTTATTTCCTCCTGGTTTATATATAGTCGGCTGGAGCAAGTTGACATGAAAGAAAACAATGTAACACCAGATGGAAAACTCACAATGGCAATAGAAAAAGTAAGAATCAAGAGGATATTTGCTGATTCATGAAATTTCTTTGATGGCTGTGACATTTGTATGAATGGATAAAAGTTGACATGTATGTTTGGCAGCTCTATATATGAATTTTTTTTGTAATTTAGCTTCTTTCAATCGTTTGGGACATGGCAGCAGTTGGTAGTTTGATCGCATTTATTTCACTTTCCCCATGACATGTCCGCTTTAAATTTTTCTAATAAAATTTGAATTTTCTCAACTTGTCAATCAAAACAGCGAGCAAGTAAAGTGTTTATGCCATTTGTAGAACTTGTATTGCAAATTTCGAAAATGTAAAAAATATTAACGGTATTATTGAATTTTTTCACGTTAGAAAAATGTGTTTCAGTAGGCGTAAACTTTCGTCACATTTTTCATTATCATACTCCATAATCAGGACAAGTGTACTAAGCATGAAGTACAGGTTGATCTGTAATATCCCCGTATCCCCCACAGCTATATAGCCATTCCTTCGTCAAAAGCGTCATCATATCATCATCTTTTCTTCGCCAGTTCATATAATCACAGTTTTGTTCAATGAGCCGTCAAATAATGGTTATGATGGCCATGACATAACAGTCATAACATAACTAAAAACACCTGTACACCAAAAATGTATGCCCACGTACCCTTACGATTACTCAAGCCCAATATCTTGTACTCATATTATATGCAGTTATAAACTTGCAGTTCAATTTATACTGGCTGTGCACACAATCCTGTGCACCAAACCCAACTAAATTACTATTCCCATGAAAGAAGTTTGTGGCTTCATTAAAGCAATCAATTTAACGTACTCCACTAAAACATCAACTGCCGACCTATAATCTCAATGCCTATACATATGACTCCTATAAAAATTCCTACACTCTATTCGCTTCTTCAGTTTCAGCTGCATTGGCTATACTTGATAATATAGTATATTGCACAACACGACTATACACACTACAAGCATCCGAAAAAGGAGGTCAAGTCAAACAACACAGATTTCTCTTTCCCGAGGAAAAAAAGTGGAGATAGAGAAACAAGCACACAAACAAGGTACATTCCATTCCATGGATTCCCACCAGCTCATTATTTTCACACGGTGAGAGAGTATACGTAAACAACATTACAACACATTACGCTAATTGTCCAGTAATTCAATTGAAAGTGATTAGATAACACTTACTTTTAATTGGATCATTCTCTCATTCTTGTTTTCATCTTCTCCTTTCCTTGCCTCCTCGCTCCCTTTTTCTTTTCTTCATCTTCATCTTCTTCTGCTTCCATATCCTCTTCAGAGTTCTCGTACCTTTCAGCACTTCCTTCATCTTGTCTAACAACTTAAATTCACTTAAACTTGGAATCTCAAAATGATGATATTATACAGACAACAAGTGATGAGTTTTGCTTGTTTATAAATATACAAACGGAGCACCATCTTATTTAAGAAGACATTATACATATATACACGTTGTATACAACAAATTTTCTGTCTCTATTCAACTTTAACCATTATCATTAACTAGAGACAGGTATCGTAGCATATATCTAGCATAACATGAAACTCAAACCAACATAAACGAAACGAGCCAACCAACGACATGATGAAGTCTCATCTCATGACAAGATGATGAAAATGTTCATTATTATGGGCTCTATATAAACATGAAGAAGCTTCAAAGAGAGATGAGGCTTCATATAAAACTATCATCATTCTTATGATGAAGAAGTCTATAAATAGGAATCAAAATGGGAGAGATGCTGAAAAGAGTTGAAAACTATACTTACCTGGAATGCCAGTTGCAGACAATCTCTCTTTGGTATGGTACCACGAAGGAAAAACCGAGTATCTAACTATTTATGTATAGGTGTGTATATTATACCAGAAAAAGAGGTTGATTCTTTCCGGTGTTTATGCTGCAGCTACTGCTATTATCCAGACCAAGACCAAAAGCCTTTTATGGATATTCCCACCTGCTCAAGAATGAAGAGAAAAGTCTCGTTTCCAAAAATTCCGGTACGGATGATGATGATTACAAGTGGCGAATAAAAAAGGTGATCCAATCCAGGAGATATTTATTTCATTCCAGTCGATAGAATTCTTTTTTTTTCTTGTTGAAAATTTAATTTAAGCTCCTCAACAACTCTTTTACCACTTGTGGTAATGGTTTAAATATGGTTCTTGAGAGACACAAATAGTACGAGAGTGAAAGTACAACTCTTTATTATGAGGCCCTTGATACTATGCACTTTTTCTGAGCCAAGAAATAATGTATTTATAGTCAATACTTAAATATAGTTGTGTATAATGTTAGAGGAATTATTGTTGAAAAAATGAAGGAGTTGAAGAAAATGTGGTGCTGGTTGCTGGTTTCAAAAAGTTGAGAACGTGCTGTGGCGTAGAATATATCCTCAATCCTTGTCGAAATGTAATGAAAGCCAGTTGGGCTGAAAGTGATCCACAAGGAGGGGAGTGCACGAGAATAAGTATACGTTGCGTCGTATTGTTGCTTTCTCCGGTTTGAGTTACAGACTCAGAGTTTCAGCAGCAAGCACCAGTGGTGTAGTGAGGATGGCTGTTGCAGAGGAAAGTGTCTAAGCTTAAACAGAGTTCCAATGGGAATTTCTTCTTTTTCCCTTTGTCCGCGACTGACTAAAACTTGTTCCTTTTCTCACTTGTCTAAAATACAGGTCCACAGAATGCACAGCAGAAAAAAAAGTTCTTTTTTCCTTATATTTTCCACAGGAAGAAACTCGTCAGCAGCTTTCACCTTCTTTCTTCACGTGCGCGTGGAACCGGCTCCTATTGTATTGTGTGTGTGTGAACTGGACTTGAAAGGAGAAATGAATCTGATAAGAGAAGAGCGAGAGACTGTTTCTTTAGGAAACTATATATATATACACTTTGTGTTGTGTGTTGTCACCTCTTAAACTTTTTTTTGGCTTCTTTCACACAATTTGAGATGCGGAAAAAAATGTTTATTTATCGACCTAAATAATATAATAGGTTGTGTGTTCTTGTAGAAGAGCAACAGGGTGGGATGAAGAGTGTGATGCGCGATCGTTGTATCGTCGTGGGTGAGACTTTCTCCAGTGTGTTTATAGTTTAAGCTGAGTTTTGCCGTGTCTCTTGTTAAGCAAAAAAGTTGGCCACACACTTATTGAATATATAATGAGCTTTAAAAGTGTCACCCAATTATTTTTACTTTAAGTGGATTTTCAAAGGGCACGCCTTTCCTACTGTATTTAAAACAAGTCTCACTCTTTCTTCTGCTTCACAATTTTTTCAAGGAGGAAAAGAGTTTTTGGCTTTTGCTGCAACACGGTTGTTTGCAAAACGTGTTGTGTATACGTTCCAATTCCGTTGGTTATCGACCAAGAAAAATGCGACACGAGAGTTTTTTTTCTTTAGTCGGTGTCACAAGCTGGTTTTCTATTAGCAAAGTATGAATATTGAAAGATATTCTTGGAAAATATCTGGAAAAGGAGAATGCTTCAGAATTAAACTAATTGCATTTCTCTTCTTGGAGCAAGTTGATTTTTTCCCTCGAATTAGCAGACTTTTACTTGACTCGAAACAGGCTGTGAATGAGAACGAATTCCTTTTTCGAGCTAACAATGTTGCGTGCGTATAGATATATGCTTCGTTTTGAAAATTATTCAGAGTTTTGTGTGTGACAGGCAGAAGTAAATTGGAAGAGAAGTGTTCTTGATAGATATTTAACGTTTGTGTATTTTTTGCTGGTGTGTTTGAGTCGAAAATCGTTTTTCTGTTTCCGCTTCACATTCCCTCAAAAACTCAAATTGTTTCCACTTGCTCTCATTATTTCGTTCGTATACATATTATATTAAGCGCAGAGGATTAGTATAGACACAATACGTACGTTAGATACGCGAGGATGAAGTTACAAACGAAAATTAACTTTTTCACTTGAATGAATTATTGTTAGACTAGGTTTCTCTTCTCGCTTTGGGAACGTGTTTCACTAACATATGTACGTACACTTATTGGTATTACTATTATATTACTCTTTCTCTATTTAGTCACTCGCGGTCCACTGACTCTCTTTTCGATGAGCTTTTTCACTCTCTCACAATCATGTACTTTTTTATTCTGCTTCTTTGCTTCTACAGAATGTAGGCTGAAGTTATATCTTATAGGAAAATGTCTCTTGTGGACAGATAATGAATTAGAAATGTTTCACATTTACTTTACTACCAGTCAAACTCTCTCGCGCCTTCTTTCTCTGATCTGCTTCTTTGCTTCTACAGAATGTGGGCTGAAGTTATATCTTATAGGAAAATGTCTCTTGTGGACAGATAATGAATTAGAAATGTTTCACATTTACTTTACTACCAGTCAAACTCTCTCGCGCCTTCTTTCTCTGCTCCTATCTTGTTCTTTCTCAAGTATCTTTGGGTTTTCTCCTTTGACTCCTTTCTGGCTTGTTGCTCGTTTCGAGAACGCACTACAGTGTGTACAGGTTAAATAAACTATTGTTTGTGAGATGAGAGTGACGAGTTTCGGCGAGATAGAAGTGTAATTGCACAAAAAATGACACCTTAAGACAAATGTTAAGATCGCAGAGGATAGTTCGCGTATGAAACACTAAAGTTTGTATTTGGCTGATGATGATAATGGCGACGATGAGAACAGTCAGAATATTTCTCTCCCTTTTTTCACCAGACAATAATAATAATGATGATGACAACAGTCAGATATAATGTTTTCGACTCCACTTGTTCCTTCCTTTCTTCAGTTCACTTCACAAAATGATGATGGGATCTGGAGCTGAGAAGGAGAAAAATAAAAGTGTATATAATATTTAATCCTAGACCTGTAGTAATTTATTTTGTAGTTATATATGAAGCATAAAGGAGACTCTACTTTTCCTGCTTTCTTCCATATAATTTTAGTGTAAGTTTTTTCAGTAGGCACATGATTCACGCTCATTGCTCATCATTTTATATATGTGTCCTTTCTTTTCTTATCCCTTTGCTTTTGGAGTTTTTTTTATATAAGGTCAGAAAAACGTAAGGACAAGGAGGGCGCAAGATTGTGATATGTCAAGTCAAGATGACGATGATGACAACCAAACCAAGCTGCTCACTTTCCTTTTCTTTTCTAGCTGGTTTGGCTTAGCCTAAGTGTAGTGATCATTTTTGGCTAGGATGAAGATGGGAATGACAGGAGAAAATAAAAGATGTGTATTTGCTTTCTCTCCACTCTAATGAAATGCTCCTTTTCCTTGTGATTGTGTTGTATTGTGTGTGTGTGTGTGTTTTATGCCATTTTTGCTATCATGTTACACACTTTTATTTCATGTCTCTAATTTCTTGTCTTGTCTCCTGTCCTCACTAGTTTATGTGGTACATAATAAGATATATTCCTATCTATGGAGAACAATATGGGAGAGAGGAAAAAATAAGGAAGGAAAGGATAGGAAAGAGAAGTGAAGAAATGGTTCCGTTTGACATATCAGACAAGGGAAACACTTGTGCTCTACTTTCATTTCATCAAAGTAAATATATAATATTTGGGCAGTTGTCCACGAATATAATAATCTTTCCTGTTTTTCTTTGTCAGGAAGGAGGCGAGGCGCCGAGTTAGTGAATGGAAACAGAAAAGGATCACCGGTGTTTGACAATTCATATAGTTTATCTGACCCTAGTCAGTGGTTCTATAGTCTTTTATGCTCATAAATAAAATGAATAAATTTGATTACGTAGGCCTAGACGGTAGACTAGACTTGATTTATAGTTCAAAAGCGACAAATACGAAAATCGGAGTAATGAACATAGAACAAAAATCAATAACATACTTATTTTTTATATCATTGATTGAACATTGATATTAATGCCTCCACCATAAATTATTGCTAAAAGACTGTTCAGTTCAAGGTTATCCTTCATGCTCAATTCTGGTGGAATCCAATCGTGAGGGAAACAAATATTTTGAAAGCTGACATAGTATTCAAAGTATATGCTGATTTGAATGATAGTGGAGCCATTGAATGAGTTTTGGTTTGCGCAATCATGTTGGGGGCAAAGCTGACTGAACAATGGCAGTATAAAAAATCCTACCCTAACCTACATAGCTGCATACCAAATCAGTCTATAGCCATTAAAATTTGCATTGACAGTAAAAATAGGAAAATTCCGTTACCTCTCCTCGTTTCTTATCGGATTGAATGGGAAAAGTTGCGTAAACGTGTTCCACGGATTTTTAAAACAATTTACCCGAAACGTTCAGTAAACTAGATCTGTACCAGGAATTGCTTTCTATAACTTCCTTTCTTTCTACACCATAGCTTACGAAAAGTCTATGAACAATAAAACTGGGAGATGAGACTATGATTGGAAAATGAAGAACAAAAGTTATTGTCGATGGGAAAACTTTTCTAGGTTTTTATATCATTCTATCTACACACGCTTCTGCTTCTAGTGTTTCCTTTGGAACTTGGAATACACACACACGTGGTCTTAAAGAATAAAACCGATAATTTCAAGAAAATTGAATTTTGTTCGAGGAATGGGAAAAGGGAAATTGAGTGGAGGATTTTGATTGGAACCAATTTCTAATCTGGCACTTGATTCAATGCGCTTAATCTTAAGCAAGAGTTTTTTTTGTTATCAGCATATCTTCTCCTTTTTTCCTTACCAAATATATTAATATTATATATGTGTATAGACAGCATAAATATAGCGTTCACCACTGGTGTGCTCTGCTGATGACGATGTTCTTTGATCTTACCGTATTTTCATCACAAACATAACATATGACAAATGATAGCAATAGCATATGTTATTGAATTAAAGAATAAAAAGAAATCCTTTCATCTTTCCTTTAGCATTCCATACTGCCAGCAGAACACAGCAGTTGCAACAGCAGCAATGAGTAGAACACGAGGTCGGACTTTTATTTGATTCTCAATCCACTCATCCAGAAACACATCAAGAAACATATTGTGTATATACATGTAGCCCATAAACTTTACGACTTTCCAATCACTTCTAATTCTATTACATCAACAAAGTTGTTTGGTATGTAGACATACTTAGACTTAGACATTCTTTTTTGTTCATACTGACTTCAGTGACTTTGGCAGCATGCATACGAACATCAAAAAACATTCAAAACAAATCAGTAGGCGGAGAGGAAACTCTGTTCCGACCAAGAACATTTGTTCAGCTTTCATACTAAGACTATATATAATATAATATAATAATGTACTTACCAAAAATAATTAAGCTATTCCACTAATGCGGCGTAGACAATCAATGTCACGAGTTCCCGTGTGTGCACAAGTTGTTGAAAGTTATCAAAGAACTAAGAAAGTCTTTGGACTCAGAGATTTTCCTAAAGTAACTCTTTACACGCTGCTGATCTTCTCTACTTTTTTTATGGCGTAGTATAATCCAAGAGGTGATTATGATTATGAATGAATCATTCCCATTAGCAATCTTTGAAGATTGTATTACAGTCACAGTCGCAACCGGCTTGTGCAGCTGTGCATATAGTCACTTTTATGATGATGATGATGATTCAGTCACTCACAAAAAATGCTTGGATGCAATGGGCATTAAACCAGATAATAAGTTACTCAAAGAGCTATTTAAACAATGCTCAATCGTTCATTTGCAACTGATTCAGTCGTATCATTCAGCTCTAAAAACAAGTTCTTCCAAGGATCAGACCAGATCAAGTTCCCGTGAAGCCGGTTAAGAATAATTTATTTCAATCAATATCTCAATAAAAATCACTGACAATCCAAAATTGATGATGATGANATCAGACCAGATCAAGTTCCCGTGAAGCCGGTTAAGAATAATTTATTTCAATCAATATCTCAATAAAAATCACTGACAATCCAAAATTGATGATGATGACAACGACAAATACTCCTTTCTTCCCTCCTGTTTTAGCACAGAGCAAGAAAATTACAGGTATTTACCAGTAGACACAAAGCAAGACAGCTATAGTGTATATTATTATGACTGTCACGTTGGCAGACGTCACGTAAAAACTATTTTGCCGTGTATGTTGTATATATACGAATAAAATTTTCTGCAACTTCAAAATTATGTGTACTCAAAATCCACTCCAAGCGCATTTAATATATATGATATAGGGTAATATATCATAAAAATTGCACAACAGGGCAGACCAGTTTCATCGGTTTTGCGACACTCTATTCTTACGTCTTGCAACACCTTTCCCACAAATCAATCAGATCAATAATGCCAATATAATATGCAATTCGCTCTTTTGTATCTCCACACTTTTTCCCAACACCGCTCTTTCTCCCTTGTTATACTTTGCTTCTGCAAAAATGCAAGTGTATAAAGCAAAAAATCCTTGTCTGCATTCACTTCACAATGATTTTGGGTTTTTGCTGAGAGCAGCTTTAATTTAGATTTGCTTCGCTTTCCACTCCACCGTCTCTTGTGTATAAAAGTCTTAATGGATTCGTTTTTGATTGTTACAGGACGACAATTACAATTAAACAGGACGAGAAGTAAGTATCTATTTAGGTTTGTAACAAAACAACCCACACAAACTTGAAGTATACAGTGTTTGCCAGCCCAAGCACACTCCTGCTCTGCTGATGCACGTACCGTTCTTCAATCCTCCACAATCGAGAGAATCCAGATGATCATTCAAGCATGGTAGAAAAACCTCAGAGGACGAAAATAATATGTGTGTATATATTTTTGCCAAAAGCCACACACAAGTTCACTGTTTTCTTATCTGTGATACGGTGCGGTGTAAAATGTTGATGATAGAGTAAAAAGTAAATCGTACAGGGGAAAAACACCGATATAATGAAATTGATGGGACGATGATGATAATAGTAAAAGGAGTAATATTGATGTACTCTTGTTAAGATATATAAGTAACTTGCAAACGTTCTTCTGTATGTAGCACACACACACACACTGTCTGTCTTTCTCTGGGTCTGAGACACAGCTGAGATTCACCTCTTCAACTCAGAGCTCACCAGCTTTTTTGGTTTGCAGCTTGTGTAGGTTTAGCTCACAGCTCAGAAGCCCAGAACAGAGGAGCAGGAGAGGGAATGAGAGTGGAAGTTGGAAGTAAAGTTTTAGTGAGTGTGGAGGCAGAGAGAAGGGGAGACAGGATGATACGTAAACCTAACTCTTTTTCCGTCAATGTAGAAATTGTATAAAAAATATGCAATGCATTAAATGTGCACAAACACGTTTCGCAAATCCAATGGCTTATTTTTGCCAGAGAATATCAGGCATTCAGTTTTGATATTGTATGGGGTAGAGGAGCATGTACAGACACACCAAGGCTCAGAGACCAAGAAAGAAAGAAAGAAGGAAAACCTTTTTTTTAGCTCTCAGCTTTTGCTTTTTGCTACAGCGGAAGGTAAGGAATGCATTAAGAGACACACAATAATACAAAAAATCGGACACACGATGCGATGTTTTCACGGAGCTAGTCGAGCAAGAAAGTGAATCTAGATTTGCGATTCGATGTGTTTTTTACCATAAAATAGATTCCAGGGATATACCTTGCCATACCATCATCATGATTATTTACTATATACCACACCACCAGCCATACCACCGACACAATTGTATGCTTTATAATGCTACTCGATGTGGAATGCAATGGCAATATTACCTACTCCACTGAGCTAGAGCTCTGGCTATGAGCTGAAGAAAGAGTTGAGTTGAGTCCTGTCTTTACATATAAATGTAGCATGCCACGCTACATAAAGCAAGCAAAACTTGGTTTGGTTAGCGAAGGATCCTTGTGTTGTACTAGCTAGAAGAGCGATGGGATGGATGGGCTTGCTTTAGACTTAGGCAAAAAAAATAAGCGCACATGTACCAACATTTAGCACATATCTCAAATGCTATATATATCGTATTTTATATACAAAACAGCAGCAGAGAGAAAAACATCCTTTGAGCTGAACACCAAAGCAGCTGAAAAGAAAATGTAGAAGAGAGAGAGAGAGTGAGACAACGCTCGCTCTAGCTCAAGAAGCTGAATAGTTGAAAGCTCTCCTCGTTTATATATTGCTCTATATAAACGTACGCTGCTGCCTACTGACATGCT
>JAANSM010002363.1:0-15287 GCA_036850725.1 Orchesella villosa
TTATTTTTTGTGTTTCACCCCTTCATCCCTATACACTCTTCTTTATGCAGGATTCAGTGAAATGTATACGTTTTTTGTTTAATTTACAAGCATTAAAGCATCAAAATAGCTAGAAAATGTGCATAGACGTAAGTAACATATTTGTCAAAGAATAAGTTGTACTTTACTCCGGAGATGAGGTAGTTTTGAGCCCAGAATGTATTTCTCATCCCTGTTTTTCTACTTGTGGATAATACCAGTGTTTTCCTGTATTGTGCCAGATAACAAATGGAAAGATAAGCGCAAATAGGGCAGAAAGGAAATTCACTAGGGGCCAATGTCTACAAGGTACACTTGTTGAAAGCGAAGGTCTTATCGGATATAACGTGATACTATGAAGTGGGCTTTCAGCTCTTGGGTGTGAGGTATAAAACCACGAAGAGAAAATGGAACGGAAGAAAAGGGTGAGCCGTACGTATTTCTCGGACTAAATGGTAAACACATATATTGGTTGTGACAAGACAAGACTGACCGTGTGGTTGCACTCTTGCCCTCGCGGCATATCTAATCCGGAACATGTTATGGTACAGTGGTCCCCTCCATCAGACTGTTGCTCTTTAGTCGTGATAAGATTACAGTTGTTGGAACCATTTCATGCTATCTTACCAGTCTGAATGGACACGGCAATGGTAGAAATGTCAACAGGTTGAATCCTTTCATCCCTCAGTAGTAATTTGAGTGCTTCTGGTGTAAACAACAAATTTGCACAGGGTGTGTAACATGATTATGCAAATGTAAATGAAATTTTAGCAAGCCTGCACAATACTTGTAACTTTGTTACGTATTACGTAGGTCTAAATCATGCATAAATAAAATTATGCATGTGAGAATGTGTGAAATATTGTTGTACGATCGTCTGGATAATCACGTTCAGCATTATTTTTGATAAATCTAGATTTCGTAGTACTTTGTATGTATTCATGCCACCGGATCCTGCATTGTCGCATCGTCACTTGTAGACATTAAAAAGAAAGGGGAACGGTGGGATTGATTGTTGTGGAACGATGAAAAACTGTGGAAAATGTTTCCCTTGAGAGAATTAGGACAGTTGTTGTGGGAAATGCCAACATTATGATGCAGAAGAGAGCCGTCAACCATGACTTGACGATGAGTTAGTGAATGAAAATTCACTTCCATAATTGGCACGAGATGTGCACCCCCAATTCTAAAAGTTCCTATGTTCCGATTTAATCGAAGGAATATTGTGCTCAACTATAAATAGGACGCTTCTGCTCTCCACATCCAATTACATTACTATTTATAACAATCTCTACATTTACGTTTAGAACGTCATTCGATAAAAATTTGGCATTTTGTAGTACATGCCGCTGCTGCTGAACACAATCACGTTATTATTCATTGCCATTTCAGCAATTCATGTGGTCTTTTTCTGTCCTCGACTCCATTTCTCGGTCTCACATTTAAGCTCTGTTACAATAACTGGTCATAAAAAATGCGGTTGTCTTTTGTTCTAAAATAGTTAATATCATACAATTTCATTGTTCAAACGAAAATGTCGATGAGAGGCACACACGTTCTTTTTCCTGGCGTACCAGCAGCTCTAGTTAGTGAAAACATTTCAATACATAAATAGCTAAACGTCGCAATATTCATAGGCATACAAAAGCGGGAGCTACAGCTGCCATAATCTTTCATAGCATTCTTTTCACTTAAACCCATTGTTCTCATCGCGCACTATTTAGTGAACGAACTTGCTTGCAAGACGATGGTATTTTTCTTCTTTGGTTGGAGTGGAAATTCGCATTATCCACAAAACATTTTGGTTCTAATGCCAAGCTGTGTGTGTATATATACATAGTCAGTTCAATCCAAACACGTATCAAGAGAAGGAACTAATTTTCTTTCCTTTTACCTCTCATATTTCCCAACGAGACTTTGGGAATTAATGAAAAAGGAGAAAGTAAAATGAGTAATCGAATTTAATATAGGGTTGCATACTACGTGCCATTATGCATCTCATTAAGAGAAATGAACCAAGAAATAATAACTCTTTTCCCGTTCGCTCATTCATTGGTTAAAATTGAAAATAGGATTTCCTAATAAAATTAGTGAGACGATGAAAGCACATGAGTTAAAAGTCTCCAAAAACTCACTTCCCAACAACCATCTCATTCTTATTCCTTTTTCCTATTGTTCTGTCTCGCTCATCTTCACAAATAATAACAATGATAATATAATGTTGTCTAGCTCTTGATCCTTTGTCTGCCTTTTTCATCGTTTGCAAGAACCATTTTCTGATCTGATATTTATACTTCACTATATGCAAGCCCATTTTGTGCAACGGAGAAGGTTGAAAAGATACTCTGGAAAATATGTTATAACCAAAACAACGAATAAAATTCAATATTACTCATTACGTGGAAAAGGAAAGAAAAAGGGGGAAGAGGCACACCACTACCAACTACACACTACAAACTAGAATTCGAGTGAAATGAGATGAGCAGCTAAAAGTAAGCAACAAGAGATTATAATGGGATACAAGAGTGAAACAGCCAGTTTTGAGGAAAAGTTACAGAAGTTGAAGTCGCTGACATGCATTTATATGCAGACACACATGTATCCCATCCCATCTATATTCAGTCACCTAAAAGTATAAATATAGCTGGAGGTGTAAGCTATATATAGTTATCATCTATCCAAAATTCTCCATAGTCTAAAGTGAGAGCTAGTAGTGCACGGGCTCAAATTAATTTTGCTACCTAATTGCGAATCCCAAGTCATAAGATATTTAATATTCGGCAAAGGTGTATGGTTTCTTATTTGAAGGACCCTAAAGTCAGCAGAGAGAATGAGGGGGATGAGGTCTTCTGCATACAAACATATATATACACACACACACCTACAAAAAAGGCTGTATACTCAACTCACTCGCACTTCTCAACTTTCATTCTTGATACCAATTGAGAAAGCTGTAAGCATGCTTTTATTGTGGCTTTCTTATCACAGGGAGCAGGAGCCAAATAAAACACGAAACATTTCATACAAATATAAAATGAGAATAGCGTTTGCATGACTTTCTTGTTGCCTCCTTTCAGTTATAATAGCCGACATGACTCTGCTCTCGCTCTCCTGCTTGTTTCAAAGTATTGAAAACTGTTTAGTAGGAGTAGAGAATGAGAGAGAGTGGAAGGAAAGCAGACGCTAGAAAATTACAGAAAAATGTTTTTCCAACCTCTACCTTTATTTGCCTAATTGAAAAACTTTGTGAAGCCGTAAGGAACGTGTGGCGTTTGATGTTCTTCCTCTCATTTCATCTCACTCACCAACACACGCTTTCTACTTTTTTCTCTTCTCTCTCTCTCTCTTCCAATCCAGCATGTTTCTACGGCAGACGAAACAACATCACATAATGATTACAGATCGCCCAAGAGTTTAACCACGATGGTTGCTTGGGCTGAGGTAAATATTTTGCTTGCAAAATCAAGCACTGTAAGTATGTTATTGAAATTAAGCAAAAAGTGGTGTATGCAACAAAAACAACTTAAGATATTCAAAACTAGGAATCTCCCTGTGTGAATATTATAAATATGCATATTTTTATTACGTTCCTCTTTTCCCTCATAAGTTAAATTGCTTAAAAGGAAAGAACTATAGATGTAAGTAATAAAAAAACTATAATGCAATACACGTACAAATTATTGAGCTCGTCTTACTATTGATTTCCTTCCATTAAAGCTGTAAACCTTTTCTTTCTTCGATAACTCCACACACAGACATTAGAAAAGGGCATCATCATTGAGCATGAACATTTTGCACTAATGGATGTCTCAGTGCAGAGCTGAACATCCCGTCAATCCTCATTACCAACGTGGATACTTACATGCATTTTTAACGTGCGTACATAAGCAGTCAGTGCAGAGGCAAATGAAACTTCCTATTATTCCCCACACCACCCATCAACCTATCTCTTCTTGTCGACCACTTTGTATTCACTGGCACGATTTTGGCTTTCGTCTCCCCATACCAGACACCACACACACATATAGCCCTTCATATCAGCATATATATGCCGTTTGCTTTTGCTCTTAATACCATTAAAACTGAGCAAAAATAGGAAAAAAATGAGCATCAGTTGAGAAGAAAAGGGAGAAATGAGCATTTCAATATGCTTACGTTCTTAGATAGAGAAGAGGAAACTAAAAAATATGAAAGTTGGGGTTTCTCGCTCTCACTTCGTCTCTCTCTCTCCTGCACACTGCTCGCTTCGCGTGCTTTACCAATTTTTATCATAATTTCTTTTATAAACGCATTGTCTTTTTATTATATTTTTTCCTGAGAGCTGAGTGCTCATCTGTGGCTTGGTGATTACACAATCAGGAAACGATTTCAGGATGAGTAACACTATAGAATACATGCTCTTTGCTACTACACCACACTAAATGCGAATAGAACTCACTCTTCAATCTACCAAACATCATTCATACTTTTCTTCTCTTAGTCAGTCAGTCAGTCGCCTTTTTCCTAATAGGTACATATATTTATATCGCGACATTATATATATTTTTTCAAATAGTCATATACATTTTGTACTTTATTTATTCTTTCCATTTCATCTCCACAAGACAAGTGCTGCATTAGTAAAACCAGCCACAGTGATGATGATCATGAGGATGATTATGCTGGAGGAAAAAGGAGCAAGCGGAGAGAACAACGGTTGGAGAAAATGAATAGATTGAAAGAGATGAGGGAGGTTTTTTTTGTAGTCGAATGAGAATAAAAATGCAAAACATGTTGCAGATGGGTACAAGAAAGCAAACTAGTATATCTTTTAATATGTTAAAAAATGAATGAGATGAAGAAAAGTCATCTTCTCTAAACATTATGCTCTGAGGGAATATTAGGCATAGGGCAGGAAATGTGAAGTAAAAGATATTAGTAAAAAGAAGAAAGTAGAAAAGAAATGAAAAGAGTATAAAACTAGAGTTTAGTGGAAAGTAAGACAGATAGACAGATAGATAGACAGAAAAAGAGAGAGAGAAAAAAAACACGAATGAGTCGTTTCCCCCTTTTTCCACTGTGATTAGTGAGGAGCCGCTCTGTCGGCTCCATTGCACTCAATTAACTTTCTTCATTTCACCTCAGCACTCTGACTTTTTAGTGCAACAACCTCATTTGCCTTTCTTCCCCTGGTCTATTTTTTTGTATGTGGATTGTAGAGGTGTTGGCGGACACTTCTTTTTTCACTATGCCTTCCTTTATTTTCTTTATCTGTTCTTTCGTTTTCTTTTGTTGGATTGAAATTGTTACATTATACTAGCCCATTATGTTGCTTCAATTATCTACTGAGTTTGGCTGTTCTTTTTTTATACAAAATCTCTTTGTGTAGCATAGTTGTATATACAGTTTTTGATGGTTATTTAATTCGGGGGAATTTATCAAAATTTTTTGAAGTTCCAGGCCTGGTCGTCCACCCAAACGGACGTCCGTTCCACTGGTACCGTTATCATCGGCGGGAGGAGCTGCCGCACAAGTTCAATTTATGTCATCACTTAAAAAGAATCGTTTGGAGAATGGAGACTACCCACCGTATGACACAGGTCATCACAACCCTGCCGGTATGTATCTAAGTAATGAACCTTAAACTTTTTTCTCTTATATATAAACCATTCAAAACATATACCAAACTTGATTAAATTAGCCATTCTGATAATTGCCAATGTAAATTAAAACGGGAGGGATCGCATTTTCTTTAAAACAGCCAAAACATTTCCTTTTTAACTACATTTTTAATGGTTAAAAAAGGTATATTAGGTAATATCGGAGTAGATACCCTCTGCCAAAAATAGCTGTAATAAAAGTATTATGTTATGATTGCATTAAAACAAAGAAACTTTGATTTTAAATAAAAACATGAGAAAGAACTTTGGAAAATATATTGCTACCATAACCACATTGTATCTGAAGGTTTTTTCTTCTTTTCTGCTAATTTTCTTCTGACTTCAGAAAGCCTTGTGGCTTTGGAGAAAAGCCTCAATCAGTATTTTTTTCTCATTAAAAGAATCGGGTATGGTTTGTCAGGTTGGTGGTAATAAGATCTCGTTACAAAGCTTCCCTTTTTACTTCTAATTTTTCTTCATAATTCAAGTCAACTATAATTCATCTGCTACTATCCTATAGATATTTGAATAAAAATGTATATATGCAGGATAAATATAAGTATGTCGGTAGAACGAAAGTTTTTGACCGTATCAAAACTTCCTGTGTGCATATTACAACTGGATGGTAAAGAGATTAAACTTGGATTTTTGTTGCGGAAAGAGGGAAGCAGAGAAAAGAAGAGAGAAAAAGAGAACGCATATATTCCTATATATGTATATAGGAAGCTTGTAGCTATAACTTCTCCCGATTAGTTTCGGGGGAAGAGAGAAATACGGGAATGAAAAATCTTTGGAGAAAGAAAATTTGAATCTCGTGTCAATGTCAGATATGGTGGTTCATATGAAAAAATGACAAATTGTTTTTAGCAGATTGCTTCGTTCGTCTCCTCTATTAGGTTGGTTTAGGGCGGTAGTAGTGATAGTGAGCCTGCTGAGTGAGTTGATCGGATCTCCTGCTTGATGTATGTCTGTGAGGGAGAAGGAGAGAAAGAGTTTGGAAAAGAGAGAGAGAGAGAGAGAAGCTTGTTACTTTGCTCTTTTTTTTACTTTTTCCTCGGCATTTTGTTGTTGTTGGTGTAATTAAAAAGTTTGCTGGCTAATCACTCCGTAAGTTGTTGAGGTAAAAAAGAGTTAGAGAAAGGAAAAGGAAAGACGGTTTGCGGATGGGGAAGAAAGAGGAAACTGCGGCAGAAGCTCGAAATGCCACTGACTGATTACTTTCCTTCCTACAAAAACCAACGAGCATTCAGCCCCAATACTTTTCATCTCCAATATAAGATATTATGTACAGTTTTTTGTTTAACTTTTTGCCTGCCTGCCTCCTGCCTAGCTTCCCCTTCCTCCGCAGGTTAGCTATCACGAAGCAAATGTATATAATATTATCAATGTTAATTCTTCCATTTTTATTTCCCTTCTCACTGTTTTCCTCTTACCGGTTTTAAAAAGCTTTTCCTTTTGTGAAAGAATTAGACTATCAACGATCAGTATTAAAATGATGAACTGCTCGAAGCAAGCTTATGGTTTAACGATTTTAAGAATAATATCAACGGAATGAGAAAGGATGGGATAAAAATGAAAGCTGCGTTCGACTCAACTACAGAGAATCGATTCTCTAATAATAATATTCATCTCCCTTTTTCTTTCCATATTACAAAAAAAACCTCACCTTTTCTTTCTCTAGTTCTTTTCCTCCGTTCAATTCTATTAGCTGCTTAGTTTACCGCGATGGGTATCGGGTTTCGATGAGTTCGTTATTATGTCTCACTGCTGAATCCACAATTCACTTTATTCAGAATTATATGAGAGGCTTTTGAGTATAAATTAAACTGCAACAGCCTTTCCATGCATTTATTTTCAGTTTGAATAAAATTGGGCGATGGCATTTTTACGCCATTGCCTATTATAATATAAATTTCCAATTTTTGCTACAGCGAGCAGCTTTATGTAGAATAAGAATTTATTGGCCATATTTTATTTCTCTGTTAGCATCTACATACCCTACATATTTTTTGTGGCATGTCTTATCGCTTACACCCCGAAACTGTAGTCAACCAGCTTATTAATATTGCATTGTAATGCCATTCCTTTTTTCCTTTTTTCCTTTCCCTTTCGGTCCAAGCTCAAAAATATTTCATTAATAATAATATCGACTTTCCACAACGCCAGCACCTCAAATTACCAATGATTCTTTGTATTTTTATCTACCCAGAGACTTACGAGATACGTTCAGAATGTAGAGTTATTGCTTAATGGTATTTCAATTGATAATAGATTTTTGAGAAGTTGAGTTTCCCCCTTTAATAATTAAAAAACCTGAGGCAGGTTTTTTTATCTTATTACGAAAACGAAAAATCTTTTTCCTAAAGAACAATCTATCCAAACTATGCAAAAAACTGGGAGCAATTCCACCATAGAATGAATAGAAAATGAAATGACTACAATTTTTATACTTTTTACGTAAAGTTTACATCGTATACATTTACATGTAATAACAATATGTCATCGACGCAATATATAAAGAGTTTCAAAACCAAAACGAATTCTTTACTTGAATTGAATGTCAAGTCATTTCCATTCGATTGAAAACAATGTATCGGCAAAAGAACAAACAGTAATAAGTTTTTTCCTATTATTTACATGATTAAATGTTCCTTTAAATCGGATCTTTACAATCTGTTTAGATAGCAATTAGTATGAGTGATTAGGAGTTGCAGTGGACGGCCGATTTCTTTTTAGATTGTAGGATAGCAGTGCGATGTATGATGTCCCGCTTTGGAATCCTTGTTTAGGACCTCGCTCTCTCAGCATGTAACAAGGGATGCATGTTGCGTGACTGATTGAAGAGAGGAATGCTTTGTTCATACCATTTTCACTGGGTGAATCCAAATAATCCAACCAACAAAACCCATCCGTGCCACTAGCTAAAGGTGGACTAGTAACGTATAAAAAAGAATACAATAATAGCGATTAAAGAGACGATTCTAACACAATCATACATACTTATTACATGTGAAATGCATAGGTACATGTATGACATACACACATAAAAACTCATATATATTGTTAATATAAATCGTGTCATGTCGGCTCTAGTTTTCATCTCATATAATAGTGTGTGTGTATTATATTTCATCATGGTAGTGTGTGTGTGCGCTATATACTTATCCGAATGAGGGAGTCCATGCGGTGAATTCTCCATTCCCTGATTGCTCTCAGCCAACGGCAGTGTTTGTTTATGATTGTTGTTGTTCTTGTTGGTGCTTACTGATGTAATAAAGGATCAACATGATAATAATCAAACAGATGACAACAGACAAAAAGTACAGATGAATGCACACACACATGAAACTAAGCAAAAGAGAAATAAAATGGATAACAATAGTGCTGAAATAGTGTGAGAAGTTCAATTAGTAAAGGAGAGTTTTTTTTATATTCTCTTCGTCTGAAAAAAAAACATGATCATATCATCAGTAAGTTTTTCACGCAGTTATTTAAACATAATCGTATTGTAAGTATCTCTGTGTGCTTATAGGGTATCTTTCATATTCTACAAAGAGCACACATTCTTGGGAGACGCGAAAAAGCGGAGAGTCGGTGCAAGATAAAAAGAAGAAGACAATGATTTTGTGTAGCAAGCTAGTAAGAAAAAGATGCATGGTGATGGGATTTTTTTTTGTATGTATGTAATCTATTTTTTAAAAACTTTTTCATTCCATTCCAATTTGCTGAAGTTATATTGGTTGAGAGCTATGTATTTACTTTAGATGTAGTATCATCCTCATCAGCATGATGATGAAGATCATCAGTGTTGTTGATGATTCAGATCCTGGTGTTACCGCTGAGTTTTATGTGGTTATAGCTGCCTCCGTTGAATTATGACATGGTGGCCAAAGACACTCTCTCCCTCTCCACTTCACTTCTTTGAAAAAAAAGTCCTCGTGAGCACACTGAATTGAACTAAAACTAATACTATTTATTTCTCGTGGAGAGGCACATAAAGAAATCAGGAGAACAATATTATCGTAAAAGAAGTAGAAATAAATAGAGTGTTGTTGTTTTTCTCACGTGGTAATGCAACATTTCATGTTTTATATGTGATGAGGTTGAGGATCCTTGTCTGATAGCGGAGAATAAGAGGAAGCGGCGCCTGGATCCCTGCTGATTCCGAAATTAGGACTATTTGTTACCTCGACTCATTGCTCTTTTGCGCTTTTGCTGCTGCTTCTTATTTTTTTTCATTTTTCCATTCTCACTCTCTCAAGCTCGCTTCTCATTCCGCAGAGGAAAAGGTGCACGGCATCACCTATGAATTCTCCTCAAAGTTCTTTACTTGCCACCTATTCCTGGAGTTTTTTTTGCTTCATATCTATCTATTGTCTTTATTAGCTACCTTTTATACAATGTATTATATAATATATATCCTGTATGTATCCATCTTATATTCTTCTCACTTAAGCTTCTTGTCAGCTCATTCCATAAAAAGTAATCATAACATTGGGCTGCAATAATACATTGCTATTGTTTCTGCATTAGCAATACAATATACCCACCATTCTGAATTTTTTCTTTCTCGCGAGGATATCATTATGATTTGCTTCACCAAATATTACACGATTCCCTTTCAAAACAAGAAAGAGAAAAAACAATCAAACACTCTTGTGGGCATATATTTTGTTCTATTTTAAACTAAATAATACAAACAAGAGTGCAACTTTCAATTGCTGGAATACCCCATGATATACCCAGCTTCCCTATTATTCTTCAGTATCTACCGCTCATGTAGCAAATCTGTGAGAACTATATAGACAGATGAAAACTATAAATATGACGCGATTATGAATGTTCTTCTTGCCCTTGGTGTAAGGAAACAAGATGAGAATAAAAAAAAGGAAAAGGAGAGGGGGTAATAAAAATGCTGGTTGAAAAAGGTGATCATCACGATTGTATCACGACTCACTCATCTCACAACACAACGATCGTGATCTACATTCATTTGCTCTCGCTCCATCCGAATGAATTGCAAGAATGTGGAAGGAGAGTCAGGATTAGGAAACAAATCAGCGGCTCATACATACAGTGTTTAAGTTAGAAGAGATTTTTTGGGGAGTGTCATACTAACCACTTTCAAGACTCAAATTCTATCATCGTCCGTTCCTCGTTTTGTGGGAGCACAGATAATATGTATATAATCTACTATGTAGATACTTAGGTGGGTACATCGAGGAAACATTATGATGGGAAGTGGTTCTCTATTTGCGATTCACCTGGGACGCTTTCATTTCTCCACTTTGCCGAGATTATTAAGTGCGTATGAGCACATTGAGATTATATGAGTTGGCACTAGTAACGTGGATATGGTTGCAAGTTCTTAAAAATGAAATCACGTTCTTTCCCATTACATTTAGAGCCAGATAATCATGATGATCTCTGAGGGTTTATCGTTCTCTTTGATGAGTAATATTTTACTGCAAGGAGATCTCATCAATTTATGTGGTTATGAAAGTTACACAATAGTTTCATTGTAAAATCATGTTTTTTTTTTATTGGCATTTTCAATAAACACAATTAAATCATTTATGGAATGTTATTGTTCTTTCTTTTTTTTCTCGCCATTTGATTAGTAATATGTTATTTTGTTGAATCATTCAATTCCAGACGTGATGCGATTAGAAAAGTCTCCATTGTTGGCTAATGGGTACAATCACCCTCCAACTCAAATCCCACCAATGCACTTGTTACCAGGACTTGCAGGACAACAAGCAGCGGCTGCGGCCGCAGTCGCAGCACATGCTGCACTCTTTTCCCCATCCGGGCTTCCTCTCCCACCTGGCCACCCAAGAGACTGCAGAAACGCCCCGCTACAAGGTCTTGACGCTGTTGCTGCCAGGTAAAATACGATGAGTTGTGTGATAGTGTTATTAATGTTAGCGTAGTTAATATTATATGCTGTCAAAATACAGAATGACATTCTTCTCTCTTTCCCGTTTACTGAGAGAACGTGCCAACCATTAATTTTCAACATTCTACTTAAATTGTAAATGAATTAAAAAGGACAAGGTGAAATGAATGGAAATGGCTGTAGTCAGCATTAGCAGGGTAATTATGAGCGTCACTCTAGAATGAATAAAAATGAGCTGTTAACAGCAAAATGAATAGCATGGGAGGAGGGACAGGGAAAAGAGGGGGAGGAGGAGGAATGAGTAGAAGGATTAGAAAGAAAATGAGAAAATAGGAAAAAAGGACAACGAGAGAGACTGGGGAAAGGCGGATTGTAATTGAATTTTAATTGCTTGTTTCAGGAACGCAACGTGGGAGACATGTAGGACTGCTTATGAGGACTTTGTCAAGCAGTTTGAAAGGTAATTTTGTGTGTGTGGCACACTATCAACTTCTACTTTTTGCTCATCATTTTCATTTATTGTTATTATTGTCAAGTTGTCTGAGAAAATTAAACGGGAATGAATGCTTGAATATTTTGCTTATATAATAACCCAACCGTAAGTATACATAAATAGACATATATAAAAAGCTAGCTCTAAAACGGATTAAGAAGCTGAAACTAACTTGTGTATACTTACTACGAGAGACACGTAAGCACAATGTAAAAAACAATGCTGAAAAGAGAAAGAGCGACGGTGATGAAAACCTTGATTGGCTCTTGATGCTCATTCTGCAATTTTATGCGCACTCCTCTTTTCTTCATCCTCTCGTTTATTCATCTTTATGAAAGAATTGGTCCCAGTTTTAATTAATCGAAGCTATCAAAGCACCGCCATTAAAGCTTTGTAAAATGATTATATTAAGTCTGATACAAGCGTTGACTAGATTGTTGAAACAATTCTGGGCTTTACAATATTCCCTTCTATATAATAATGCAAGTATGTATATACAAATCATAAAAAACTTAAATTCACTCCGTCCATCTCATCCCGCTTTTTGCCCTCATTTCATTTTCTGACTACTTATCAAGCGTTTCACTTTCAGAGAATAGCGAATTTCTTCAAATCATTTTGCTTCCAGTCATTAGTGGCTATTAAATGAGCGAATTATGAGCTCATTTCCCCCATCAAGTCTCTTCATATGTCTCGAGCGTCCCCTTTTATGATGTAATCAGAAGATAAAAATACATTCACAACAATGCTCCTGTGCATTTCTTTTTTAGTATGGTGAGTGCGATCAAATTCTCTTCTTTTTTTATCACTTGTTTTCTATCCCTAAGCTAGTGTTCTGCTGCTGAGTACATATTCTCCAATTTTTTGTTATCTTCTATTGACATAGGAGAGCTACATGAATGTCCAGCTATTGCTGAAAGATTAAATTCTGTTGATGCTCGTGATCTAGTTTCAGAAACAAAAGAAATGGGATTGGAAAATCGATTTTGAGTTTAAGAGAATCTCATGGATTTATTCTTCTTCCAAAACAAATAATGCGTATGATATGATGAATGTACTCAATTCCATGAGTTTTTCGTTTACGAAGCATGTTTAACATCCTTTTTTTTCCACGGGAAGAGATTGAATTGCGTGTGTTTAAGGCATAACGTGAGACATACAACCTGCCTTTATCCATACACGCGAATCGTATTTAAAGAGATGTGTTTGAAATTGTATTTCCTAGCCATTTTTTGGGCTTTGTGGATAGATAAAATAGTGAAAAATTTTAAACGAAGCAATAAATGATGATATGGAACGTGTGTGTGTGTGCGTTCTGGTACCTTGTTGGATGAAATATGAAAATGTAAAGTTTAGATTGGAACAGTTGAGCAATACCATATAAAAATATTGTACGGATCGGTGATCTCAAAGCGTGTTGTTTGTGTGATGGTTACACCACCACTATTCCAGCATAGAATGAGACTCTGGGACAAAAGGGAGTTTAGTCGAAACTGAAACCATAAAACGAGATTTGTTTTATTTTTCCTTTGGCCTCGTGAAACGGGACGAAACCTCTACAAGTTCGACTTGATGTTTTAAAGCGAAGCCAGGCACTGACTTTTCTAGCTTCCAAATGTGAATATATAGGAAATACAATCTTTGTGCCTGTGGTATCATATGCATGTGTAAGTGTAACCCAATTGTTGGAGCAAAACTCCAACCAGGGATTGCATGGAAAGCGGAGGAGAGAGAGCAAGAATGAAAGAAAAAGGTAGGAAGGAAGTGGGGTGGGGGTGAGCATAGAGCAATTGAGTGAGTTAGTGAGGAACAGTGAACACACCACTGCTCTTCTCCTTCTTCTTTCCAATATCACCAGGAAAGTGAAAGGAATAATATTATCCGAGAGAGAGGACCATGAATGCTCTCTCTCTCACCCATATTTATACCCTTTCCCATTTTTCGGGAGCTGTTGCTGCTGCTGCAATTCCAAAAAAAATAGTTTGCCTCGGAGCAAGCGGGCAGAAAGCCAGTAAAGTCATAACAACCATATTATATTATATACATACAATACATATCTAAAAGTATAAACAGTTGTTGATATTATTTTATCATCAATCCTGGTAATAATCTGACTCTATCAAATATGAATCAAAGAAAGAGAGTATTCTTTTTTGCTCGAATGACTGAATTGAAATCCAATATTTCCCATCTAGGGTCTTTATACACATATTTTTTTCACTCTCCCTTTATCATCATCGACATTTCACCGTTGGCCAATAATGCAATCATATCTATGCTATGTTGCTACTAACTTGTGTGAAGTTGGAGTAAAAACGGAGCACATAAATGTGGAAGATTGCACCGCCGTGACACGCTCACTCGCTCGCTCCCACACCCCTTTTTTCCAAAACTGAATCATGTAATGAAAAGTGACTTTGTACATCAAATATTTTTATTTTTATAATCTCCATTTTTTCGTTTCTTCTTCGTTCCCATCGTCGTGGTGCCTTTGTACGGGTTTGAACGAGGGAGTCAGGATTTTGTTGTGTTGTTAGTAGGGCTTCATAAAAACCATAACATTTGTCCTTGACACCACGAAAAAAAGTAATTAATATTCTGTGCTTAATACACAACTCTTCAACTTGAGTTATACTTTCGTCATTGTCCTAAAAACTGAAGCGAGATTTCTTTTCGTTGCTGACAAGCAGAATTCTGCACGTGCTAAGTTTATTATACGTCTTGCTGAAATTTTAACTTTATGATACATTATTTAACCCAAGATCCTACATAAATTGAGTAAAAACTTGCGAAAAAAAGGTTCTCAATTTTATCTCCCTTTCAATCCTCACACATCATCTTTTGAACGATGATTGATAAAATAAATCCAGATTTATAGCACATTTGAAAGGACTTGAAAAAGTATTGGTAAAACTGTATGAGATGATACAATGATGAATAGAAAAATGTATTGAGATGCGTATCAATTTTCAAGCTACCCGTATCAACGAAAAAGATGCTTGAAAGTGATGATTCAGTTGGCATCATTATTGTTTAGTTCTTGTCATAATATATCATATCATCCCATACACCATACTGTACTGTCATATCATCCATCCATTCAACTGTTTTAATCCTCTCTATATCTGTCTTACTTTTCCATCTTTTTTTTCTCTCTCTCTCTTTAGTTTGGTCTGTATGATTTTCTCTTGAAATATCGAAACATCAGCATATCACATTCTGCTAAGTGGAAGATTGC
>JAANSM010002364.1:0-15285 GCA_036850725.1 Orchesella villosa
AGTTACAAAAAGTTTCAAAGAAAACTTTCCCATTTCATGCAATCTAGGATCAAAACGATGAATCCTCTAAAATATGTATTATATTTTCTCGAAGGGTACATATATATTTCTATATATTATGTATTATATATACTCATATGTATGTATGGACATGCTTTGGTGCGGTCGTGGTGCCTCTTTTTTCTATGAGAGTACCGCAGAGTGGTGAATCTTTCATCTGGGCTTTGAATCGGTTGTAATCCATCATTGGGCACTTTAAAAGAGGAACCAAGATAGTTTTACCAATTTTTTCACTACATTCAACATATACATTCATCTTCGTTCTACGCACAATCACAAGAATTCTTTGAATGTCTGGCATTATATGGTACATAATACATGCTGTGCTATGCTATGCATGCAAGCAATGCGTACTTTTACTCTCAGTACTGTGAAAAATATTTGAACCACACATTTATATATCAAAGCGACATAATCCTTTGAATTTTCTTTCTGTTCATGTTCATCGGCTTGGCTACACTCACTCGATTGTACATTTCACTCTGATCCCGTATATTGTTTTCCTTGTGGAGAAAATCCGAGTTTCAAGAAAATTGTTCATCTTCGACATCTTAAAAAGTCTTGGAAGGCTCTGAGTTCAAATAAATGAGATGATGATACATGACTTTCTCTTTTCGGGTAGACATAAAAAGTTGATAAGGTACTTATATATAAGTTTCAATATGTCAAACTACGTGCTTCTAGAACGTAAAAAGCTGTGTGCTGGTAAAAAAAATTGAAGTATTTGGAACAAAAAACTGGAGACAGATTTTGACTTATTAGCTATTTCAAAGAGGGAGAAATTTATTTGAAAAAATTTCGATTCAGCAACCCTAAAAACAGTTTTAGAATAGAAGAGAAAACGAATCTCTCATGAGAAAAGCTTTGCAAAATGAAATGAAATTGATAAAGCTTTTCCCCAAAAAGCTTCCACTTTGACAGCCACACTTGTACTAGCTCAATTACAAGGGGATTTAATGAAAGACAGCTATTATGCTGAGTAAACAATATTTATGGATATTGGGAAAAGACAAAATAAGAGCATGGATGAAATAAAATGTAAAATGCCTCTGCATTTCCCAATATTGAACAAGAGTCGGCAATCCTCCTCATCATCATCATCAGTAGCTCTATCATTTGAGTACACAAAAAACATTCATCGTATACAAAAAGCTCATCGTTTTCGGTGGTTCCCAGTCTCATCATCATCATCCCCATCATCATCTGTATGTTTGCTTACCTCTGCTCATCTAACTGCTACAAAACTTTTATTTCATTTTGATTGTATGAATGCCTTCCCAATACCGTATTTGTTGTGAGCATAACGATATCATGAGGCGAACAACGAGAAAGCGGTATATATACACTGTTTGAGATAGCAGTGAGGTGAAAAGAGAAGTCCCACTTTGTTTTCCTATACACTATATATTATACCTACTCTATTTCTCTCTCTGATGCACATTTGATATATGAGTTCTTGTGTAAATGAGTAACTGCTGACTGTGGAGTGGTAGTGATCAAATACAAATAGAAAGTAAAAAAGACCTCCACCAGTCTCATCCAATCACTATGCTCGATGTTCCCTGTTCTCTTTTAGGTATTTGCGAAACCCAACAAAATTACAGGAAGTAATATGTTGAAGTTGAATGAAGAGAAAAGTACATACACACATATTTTATGTGAATAGGGTTACAAAGTACGAGTGATTTCAAGTTATTTATGCCGAATAATGTAGATTCAAAATTGAAGTGTTAGGTATATAAAAAGAGGTAGCATCAGCCAGCAGTATTATAATATATGCATGTATATGATCTCTGCTTCATACGTGTGTATGTGTGTATTTGTGGAACGAGATGAAAAGGAAAATGACATAGTGAAATCAAAGATCAAACGATCATATGAAACTTTTTGAGTTCTTCCACGTAATCTTATGAATATTTATCTTAGTCGAGGTGTATCTTGCTATGTTAAAATAAACTCGAACAAGACTGAATGTAAAAGATTGATTTGAAAGTTCTAGAAATATGAGTAGTTTTGCCGAGAAAAGGTCAGGCAGCCGTGCGAGTATCTACAAATTGCTCATACATACTTAAAAGTATACTTTATAAAAAGGGGCTATATCATTAGAAAATCAATTTTCTGTTTTATAGTTTGAAAGTGCAAAATGTTTCTTACCCGGAACCTAATAATTATCTTTAATTATGCCTTTTACGTCGCCATATGTGAGAGCTTTAGTACGTGGAAATTACGCTACATTCAGTTTTATTGAATGATTTAATTTTATGTTTGCTTAAACAGCTAATAAAAGTTTAGAAAAACGTTCTAATTAATGAGCTGAATGTCTGAAGGTCATTAACCTTAGCATCATTGAATAAATACATAAACTATTTGCAGCAGCCAAATTTATTTTAGTTCTAATTGTATAAATTATCCAGTTATAAAAATCGTTCTTGGAACGCGTTAAGAATCATATGCAACTTATAACGCACAAAATAAGCTCATATTTGGCTTTGTTATAAAAGCATTTTATTTTTTAATTATTAAACCAACAATAATCTTAACTGTACAGTCAATAGTCCGTCAATCATGTGCCATCGTTGATCGTATTATTCTTAGAGCACTTAATAATTAATAAATAGTGGGAATTATCTGTCTAGTTTCATTAACTTCCGAGTCCTGATTACAATTATGTAATTTAGAAACGTCTGACTTTGCAAGCTGCAACATTTCCATGAATCCATCTTATTTGACGCCATTTCCCGTCTGCCACTATCAATTAAGTATAATTTACTCATTTATATTATATTATAAATTCGTTAGAAAAGTTAATGGAAAGAGATAAGAATATACAGCGGGACTGATGAACCCAACTTTATTGATTTACTTTGCAGACATACTTGCAGAGCTTGAGAAACTAAATTCATTAATCGCCTACGCAAAGAAAAGCACATTAACCATTCGGATTCGTTTCTATTATTAGGAAGCTTTTCGAGACTCCCCCATTCTCATAGTCAGACCACTTGACACGTCTCAGACATCCGATAAAAAAGATGTTGATTGTCAAAGTCGTGTTACTGTTACTGCTCTCCTCTCCCATTTTAATTTATTACGGCTGGCTCAACACTTCACGCCACCGTGTACTCTAACCGATCCCCTTTCACACCTTAGTTTTTTGTAGTGTTCTTCTACAACTTACAAAAGTCTACAATTCATTTTCACTGTGAATAAATACAACTCAAGCAAAATTACTTTTTAAATTTACTTTCTCAACTCTTTGTTTAAAGTTGTTTTAAGTAAGGCTGCAAGTGGCTCATCAACAGCCTGAACTAAATTGCATTGCAGCAGACCATATCGTCATATAAGTACCTATAAGTACTCAAATTCTTTCGAAAGAAATCATTTTGCGCATTGTTCCGTGTCTGTTATCAATCAAAACTGTTGTCAAATTATATTGGAGGCAAATTGCAATTTTTTTGTGCATCCATCTGAAGTGTTCTTACAACAATGCAAACACAAACTTAATTGCAAACATTTTGAAAACTGCTTTGAAATTTTAGCAACTCACAAAATTAGTTTTAGATTACAAATTTACAATACTCCAAATTCTTAGAATCTTTCAATATTGAAATATCGAGCTCACTCTGTAGATTAATTGAACCGAATAGCAAATGTATTTTATTTTGTCTATATTTCTCTCGCTTGTCCGTGAAGCTGGTATTATCAGTATCATGTTTAGCTGCTCTGCTACAAATGCACACAGCGATACACATATCCGAAGAGTAAATTTCTAGTTATACATATATATGTTTCAAAAATGAGACAAAATGTTGGAAATGAATATATGCGTTAGGTTATTATAAGGAAAAGCTCCAGCGAGTCATATTGCTCCTTGAGGAACAAAGTTTACTATTTCTGTTTCTTTGTACTATTTGCTTTCTTTTTATTACATCCTAAAATTGTATTCCTTTCTAAATATTACTTACAAACACAATAAACAGCTTTTTCACGGTGTACATATTGTACTCAATCCCTGCTCATTTCAGATATATATATATATATACTTTTAACCTGCAAGGGAGATGGTAAAAAACTTGCACACAGCCGTAGCATACGCTAGTTTAGTTACGCTACGCAGGAAAGCGTCAGAATAAAAATTCGAATAATAAAACGAAAGAAAAAAGAAAGATTGGAGATTGAAGGGCTGTAAAAAGGGAAAGAGAGTGAAAAGAGAAGAATATGTGAAAGAGAAAAGTGTACGTAGTGAAGTGAGTAAGTAAACAAGTTAAGGATTCCTTTCTCTTATTTCAGTTACACAGATATTATGCGTTCAATAAAGCAGACGTGAATAAATTCCACTTACTTTCCTTGTGTGCGCTCTCTCTCTCTCTCTTTCTTTCTCTTCATATTCAACAATATGTTACACAACATTGGGAAGTATAATATTATATAAAGTAAAAAAAACCGAGTAAGAAAAGACAAGGAGAATATGTTCTAAGAATGCAGATTTTCAGACTGTCTTTGACGATATCCAAAAGAATCCCAAAGTAGATTTTTGTATGCGCACATAATATCCATGATATCCATAATATTTAACTTTCCCTTTTTCTCATTCACTCTTTCTCTCTTCGTCGTTTGCATATTGCTACATAAGGCCTAAACCAAGCGTATACATTATTCACTGACTTCCCTTTTCCGCCTATAAAATTTAGCAAGAATGTGATGTATCTATCTTTCTCTCCATAAAAAGTCGGTACAGTGTTAGTATTGCAAGCAAAAAAGTGCTCACACATGCGAATTCTTTAACTTGAAAAAATGAGTAAACACCGTGAAGAAAAACGGCGAAAAAAGCAAAAGGAAGTGAAAAATGTAGGCACCGACTCAGCAGCTATACTCCTATACATATGCATAAACCACTGCCACGAATTCACATTTTTTCCTATTTTCCTTGTCCTCAACAAAGTGATACACCACAGGCTGTTGAGTATAAGTACGTACACCACAGCATTTTCTTGTTACAATGCAAACAACAAGAAATTTCTCTGGGCTGTTAGGTACTCATACTACTACTATGTACGGCGTGTTTTCGAAGCAACTACTAAACTACTAACACAACTAAATACAAGTGCAAAACTTTTGTTTTCAACAACGACAAAATACAGTGTTACGTAGAAAGTTTACGTATTTAAAATATGTTCTTCTTTCTCATTTTGGACAACGAACAACAAAACTTGTATGTAATATAAACGGAGGGAATATATACACTATTGTTCTTTGCTGTCTCGTCTCGTTACTATTGTTTTAGATGCTGTTGCTGTATTACTTCTGCTGTTTTATAGTTAGTAGTTGGTAGCTGGTTTCTATCTTCATCTCTGCTTTGTATTATACATGACTATGACATGCGAAGTTCAAAGTATTCCCAAGGAGAGGAGAAAGGAATTATAAATCCTAAAATCCCCTTTTAACATTGTTGCCAACATGCACATTTTGTATGTAACTGAAATTAAACTGTATTTGCAATGAAGACTCGTCGGGACAAAGCTGACTCCGTATAGGTACCATCATCAGTATCAGATTTTCAGTCTAACGAACTTGAGAATTACATAGAAAAACCACAATGTGGATCAACAGAAAAGCTGTAGCAGTATGCAAGTATTATGCATGGATTTATATAGATATATATGATGATGTATACTTGTTATATATATATTTTATACCACTTGTGCATATCGCTGTACAGATCCCATCGGTTCCCTCCACTTCATTTCAAATGTGTTTTCATTTCATTGTTCTAATATTAAAATTGAACGTTTTGCTGAAAGTTTAATGTAATCTCTTTGGAGAAAGTAGACGTTATCTTCCAAAGTGAAAGTTATGATGGTATAAAGCATAGATATAGGACTCAGTCTTACAAAGAGACGAGTAGAAACGTCATGTCTGGCTACCTACGTAAAGGAAAGTAAGAATGTAGAATGTTTTGTTTTAGTAATTATGTACACACGATCAAATTCATTATTTTGTCTTGTTTCTCATTGATTTTTCATTTGTGCTATCATATTTTAGTTATGCTCCATAATTTTGGGAAACAGATAATATGCATAAGATATATACAAAGTTGAAAGAAAAGTTATTTGGTTCCTCCATTGCCCGACTCAGGACTCCTTAAAAGTTAGTCGAAGTCAGTAAGAATTGAATGGAAATTTTGTGGAAGTTAACTTTTTCTGGTGGTGAGTTTTGCTTTTGTGTCTGTCAGTAGCATTGTTATTTGAAATTATGAAATAGGATACCTCTCCTCGCTCTTTCTTACTTTGCATAAAGAAATATATTATCCGACTTCTTAAGCGTGCTACACGGACAGTGGAAAGAAAAGCGGGACGTTACTAGGTATAAAACCTTGCAAAACAGGAACACAATATCGTTCCCTGAGAAAACTCTACTTTTATACGCATTTATTATGCAGCATGCATGCATTTGAATACCGTAAAGTGGCGTTCCAAGTCCAATGCCCTGTTGTTGAAATGGAGTTAAGAAAAAGTATATTTTTCTTCGGAATAATATACTCTCCATATAATAAAGTGAACACACACAGTATATATATATATCTATATATATATACAGTGTTTCAACAAAGGGCCGACATTTTATATAAAAAAAAGTATAGTGTATTAGAGACACAATAAAAGTTTTTAGAAGAGAGAAAGTACGAGAGGAAAGGAAGTGAAGAAAGGGAGGAAGAAAATATTAAGTCCACATTTTGGTATGCATACTAAAAAATGAAAGCATTCCAAAGCTACTTTAGCTACACTGTGTTTTTGTTGTTGTTAGCAAGTATGTTGGAACTATCAAAAGTAGGAACGTAAATACACATATTATGCATAATAAGCGTGCTTTCCATTCCCGATTTTATGTCAGCTCATGTTTCAAATGTATGCATGAACATATATATATATATATACTTGTGTGTATATTTACTACGAGCGAGAAAGAAAGAAAGAGAAAACTTGGAGGAAAAAAGTAAACCTTAATCCTGTGTGTAGCACCAATCCAGTTTATGGTTTGGAGAAAATGAAGTATGTAACTGAGTATTCTATGCACGTGTTTTTGAACGTTACTCAACAAGAGCCAAAGAGCTGCGATATCCATACTTGAAACTTCAAAGCAGTATTTTTTCTCTCGTCCACATGGAAAAGAAGAGAAATAAGTACTTTTCTCCGTTTTACTAAGCCGAAGAAAGATTTTCTGTACCATTACTATGTACTCTTTTGTATACAAAGTTGGTGGAAAAAGTTGCGACGAAAAAAATTGTTAATATGGGCTAATTAAAAATTTGCATGAGCATCTTGGGTTTCCTATATACTTTCTTTCTGGGAGTCCCTTTCCCTTATTCGTTGTGCTGAAAATAGTCAAAAAGGAAAAGTCGTATATGGGTTATGACTTGATAGAATATATATAGAAAGAAGCAGAAGTTCAACAAACTATGGATTAAAACCTCATTGAAACGCAGATATCATTAAACTTCAAATTTCTTGAGCTATTAAAAGTTTTATTACGAATTTAATTTTGTAATGGTTATAGTGTTTTATAAGTACTTAGTTTTAAATATGAATTCAATTTCATTTTCTTGCTGACTTTCGGACAGACAATCAAGGCAATTTCGAATTTTACGTTCTTTATATAACTATTTATTAGTAGTGCACATATAGTGAACAAGGTTATACACGATTTATTATTTAGGATTATAAAACATTCTTATTTTCAGGTTTGTTGGTAATGTACATGATTCTAGCGTGCAAAAAATAAGAACGTATATATACAGTAAAATACGTAATACTACGTATCGTATTTTGAACTGAAAATATAATGCCAAACAAGCCACAAGCAAAATATACTTCTAGTCTTTAATCCCTTTCTTTTTTCTTTTCTTACAAAACATACATCCTGGTTTGGTATTATTGAGCAACAACGAAAATAAATACACAGTAGAAAAAGCATTTAAAAGACATAAAATGAGCTTGAGGCAGTTAAAATGAATTTTCAATCCATGTCATTTCATGATTGTATAAAGAAATTGATTTTTAAAACTTACAGAGTTGAAAGCACAATTTCATTTTCAAGTTACAACATTTTCAACTTTATGAAAATCATTTAACTTGGCATCGTCAATGATTTGAGAAGCATTCTGCTTGAACCTTTAATGGTTTTAAGAGCAAACTTCCTGGAATCCAATAAAGTTGCTAAAAAATCTTTGTTATTAAAATCACGCAAGATGAAAGAAAATTTACTCCACTGCACTTTTGCCTTAATTACATATACTTTATGTTCGTTCTTTTGCTGAAAACTCTTGCATAATGCATCAGTATGAAAGGTGTTGCATGCACCATGGACTGAAGAAATTCGGTCGAACGCTCATATGTTCCATCACTTTCCCGGAAGTTTCTAATTTAATGTTCAAGCATACAATTTTGCAACTTTATGATTGCACTTTCATACACCTTTTCCTTTGATACATACATTCATAAGTATGGACTTGTTAGTATTATATGAAAAGGATTTCATGTGTGCTACTTTTGAGGAGCTGTATTGTGTGAACTTTCACTCGATAAAGGATCTCCGAAGTGGAACAATTTTCTAAAAAAAAGTTGGTTATCAAACCTTGCCTCTTCCGCAAAACTTTCATATTAACTCGTTTGTAATTTCAACCAGACTAGTTTTTGGCAATGCATTGTCGATATATACCCTTAACAAGATTACTTTATCACGTAAAACGTCGATTAGATTAGGTTAGGATTGGTAAATAAAACTTTTATAATATGATAAACGACTTCCTATCAATGTACCCATTAAATACAAGGGGAAGGCGATAGTATGATAGGAAACAATTTAATTTCAATGCTCTATAGAAAGACCATGTTTTAGTCTCCTTTTCTCTCATGCTGAGGGCGATCCCTTACCCTCAATACATCACGTAAGCATGTCGCAATTGATTTACTAGACTTTCCCTCAATAATTTACCAACAATTCATGGTATTTAGTTCGAATATAAAAGTAAGAATCTCATACATATAATAAATACATTATTAGCTATATACTATTCTTAATAGAAAAAAAATCAGTGTGGAAAAATGTCTAAAAGATACATGATGTGATGTGTGTGCCTTGGTCTTGGTTAAATGTATGTTTGTATGTGTCTTCAATGTAGTGTGTGTAGGCAAGCATGCATAGCTTGTGTAGAAATGCTTGTAGCGAGTAAATGTCCTGATTCATTTAATCGTCCTCCTATCCTACATCCTATGCTCTGTCCGTAAAAATGTAATACGTTTTTTCTCTCTGATCCTTTTCGAGCTCACTTTCTTCTCCGTTTCTTCTGTGAACAAAATATATTGAGAAATCAATGATGATGTGAGCAACCGAAGCGAACAAGAAAGCAAAGTAAAGGGAAAGAGAATAAAGACGTATTGTGCAACTAAATACATGTTACATATGAGTATGCATAGAAGTATTCAAGTGTGTATCAACCAGTTTTTCTTTTACCATTTACGAGGGAAACGAGCCAATGAAGCGATATCTCTTTATTGCTACCAACTACAAAAAGAGTGTGTGTGTCTCATGTAGAACGAGAGGAATACTAGATAGCTTTCTATTATATAAAGTCATATATATATTGCTGTTGCTCTAGCCTCTACACACACATTTCTCTTACTATATTACTCTCAAGTTACCAATGATCCTTTCTTTCTGCTTTTCTCTCCTCTCTTTTTTCGTCGTCTCCAAAAGATTTATTGGTTTCCTTATATAGCTTTATTTTTCTCATTCTAGATTGAATCAGGCGTAAAAGGATTATGGAGAAGATGGATTTGCTGACCAACCCTAGAACAACACTTACACATTATACTACTAATGTTGACCAGCCGTAGTAACAAGGAATAAGGATATGCGTTTGTGGAGCGAAGAGGAACACAGCAACATTTTATTCCATTTTCTGAGATAGTTTCGTCCACGAATAATGTTAATGTAACTTCAACCAGCGTTATGGTCCCAGCACAACTTTTTCCTTTGGTATTAAGGGGAAAAGGGAAAAGTTCTTCTCAGCTTGGTCATTATTGCCATTCAACCCGTTGTCGTTTATGTCCTCAGAGGAGAGGATAACACACACACACATAGTTTATGTATGTACATGGTCGACCAACTGAAGCAAAACCCACGCGTCACCGATCATAGACATCATCTCATTCATTCATCGGCATCTTTTTCCTCTTTCGCCACATTAACTATCAGAGTCAACAGAAAAAAATCTCTTTTTTTGGTAACTTCTGGTAAACGAGAGGGAGATCTAGTTAACTACCATCAAATGTCCCTGTAACGGCCCTTGTCATCATCATTATTATCGTCATCACATCAACTCTGTTTTCTCCTTGTCGGTCTCATGTAGTGTAGTGTAGTGTACCAACTACTCTCACTAACTACGCCTATTACTACCGCCTCATTCGTATCATCATATCATACTCATTGAGAGAGAAAAGAAACCGAAAGCTTTTGCCTGCTGTTGTCCGATATCAAGACACAAAAAGTTTAACCGAATACCAACTTTTTTCTCTCGTGATTTTCGGTACGTGAAAAGTGAAGACATATAATGCACTTTCCGAACTTAGCTATTCAACTTGGTAATGAGTTTCCCCTCAATATCCCAAAACTTATAGTGGAAGGGAAAAAATAGCACGTTCCGGATTGAAAACTAATAGAAAAACAAAACGGATGATGCCCTATAGGGACATTACGTAAGTAGTTAAAACAACCCTCCCATTTCTTGTCATCAGGACATCAGAAAAAACGAGACTGTTGTTGTGTGCAAGCAAACCACGCTTGAAGTGATGATGTGAACAATTTTCTTGCATTTTCCTTATCTCATCCCATCAATGATGAAACCAACTGGTNACGAGACTGTTGTTGTGTGCAAGCAAACCACGCTTGAAGTGATGATGTGAACAATTTTCTTGCATTTTCCTTATCTCATCCCATCAATGATGAAACCAACTGGTGTCACACAAACATGTCACGATACACTAAAAGAAAAAACTATGATGGACCATGAAAATGAATCAACTTTTCGTAGTGAAACAAACGGTCATTTGCTCTGCTGAAATAAGGATTTAATTTAAAGAGCACACTAAAACTATTCTTATTATTAGTGCTCTTATTATCACCATTATATTTGGGATGATCGAAGGAAACTGTCAACTGTATAGGACATATAGACATATAAATATGAAATATAGAACAGATTAATGCAGACAATATAACAAAAATGCACTTAGAAGTGACACTCTTCATCTAGTTATATACCCTTAATTTACAAACAGCTGCACCCTATTATTTAGTAGAGAAGCAGGGAAAAGGGAAATCTGGTGATTATATTTTTTGTGGTGAAAATAAAGAAGAAGTGAAAGGGAAATGTGGTTTCGCTTGAAGGAGAGTAGCGTCGTCGGCCTTTCTGCGATATACTCTTTTCCCTATCTACTTTACAGAGAAATACATATAGGAAATTGAACTGAAAAGCTATCTGTAATCAGCAATGTCACTTTCCTTCCATCGTCTCATTAACTTTAGTGGAAATAAAAAGAAGTGGTTGTAATACTTCTTAGTACATAGTATAAAAGTATATATATACTGCATATATAGTGCAGATGAGTAGATCGACAACGCCGACGACGACATGCCGGATGAGCTGCTCATTAAGCAGAATCAAAGGAATCAATTAGATCTGACTCAAGTGATGGAGGAATGTTGGAGCGACGACGAAAGAAAAGGAAGAGGTTATAAAACCCTTTGATATCTACATTATCATTTACCAGTGTCACGTCGACGTCACTCTATACTTCGAAAGAAAAAGAACAGAACACTGAAAACCTTGACTCAACTACTCGCAACTCTTAGTGAAGGTTTTAAATAAGTAAGTTTTGTAGTTCCTCGGAAAGTTATAAAGGGATGAAAGTATGCGCCATAAAAAAGATAATACTGTACTTGTACCATTTTCTCCATACAGTTATGGTGACATTTGTGGTGGTAGTATATTAGCGTTACATACTTAAAAAACTTAAACGGTTATTGCGAGATTCCTTTATCGCATTCGTTTCATTCATTCATTCACTCACATTCACATTCAACATTGACTGGCTGAAAGCCAAGTCGACTTTCAAATACTCAGCAGCATCATCAGCACACAGGAGACCTTATAGATTATATTCTAGGGGACAATGTGAAATAGTGCGCAAAAGGGAAGACAATACACTTTATAGAATATACCTACCCAATATCTGCAACATCATCCTCAGGAATGAGCGTTGCTCATTCAGTTATTCTCAATTAAAATATAATTAATCTCAAATTGATACGCTAAACAAGTGAAATGCTTTGAAATGCTACTACTAAATGAGGGAGCTGAGTGGTGCAGAAGATGCCGTCGTGAGACTCCTGTGAACATAAACTTTTCAAGAGGAGTGAATAGCATTCAGTGTTTCTTTGTTACAGCTGCGGGTTTCACCAGCGAAAAGTGAAGAGAGAGAGAGAGAGAGAGAAAGAGAGTTAGAACGATGGGGCAATATACAAGAACACGACGAAGAATAAGTAATTCTAGCATCAACGGCAGTGGTGGTGGTAGAACCGAGTTAGATAGTGGTGGCAGTGGTGGGCATAACTTTTCCTGTTTAAACAAAGGGATAAGCAGAAGAAGTAAAGATTGTGACAAAATAGTCTGCTGCAGTAGTAGTGCTAGTACCACCACGACCAACACGTCTGCGACAAGTACTTCTGCCGGCAACAGAAGCACAATAAGTAGCTGCGACAGTGCTGATGAAGCGCTATGGACACGTAGCAAGAAAACTACTATTATTCCCCAAAGGAAAGGTCAAAGACCACTCCAACTTTGCGTTGGGAACTGTCCAAATGGCCCTACTCCTCCTCTTTCTCCTTCCTCATCGTCGTCTACACTTTTGACTATGACTGCTGGAAGAAGAGGTGGTGGTGGTGGTGTTGATGATGATGATGATGGTGGTAGCACTACTGACTTAAGCTCTAGTTGTGCACGCTCTTCTCCACAATCCCATTCTTCTTCAAGATGGAAACACTATAGGAGACTGTTAGCCTTCCGTAACTTTTATCATCATCGCCACTCATTAAGATGGGATTTTTTTGGCCATGCAAGTGTCTCATTTACCCTTTTATGTGGTTCCATATTGATCCTCCTTGGAAGCCGAAATGATCTTCTTGGCCAGTGTGTCAGAGGGGACGAAATCTCTGAGGCGGATAAGCCAAGTAAGTATTTCTCTCATGTGAAAACCTCATACAATATTTTCCCTTTTTGTCATTGTATTTTATTTGCCTTATCTTTAGCTAAAAAACTATATTTATTATATGATCGTTACCTATGTGCGAGTGCTAAGCTATTATGTTTCGTTTTCGCTTCCTCTTTTATTCTCTCTCAACCTTTTGTCTTATACTTCAACACTTGGTTTTATTCACGAAAAGGAGCATTTCATTTTTATCGCGGTCTCAATTCACATACATAAATCCCTTTTGTGTCTTTCTTGACACATCGTCGGTCGAGCATAAAAATCCTATTTTATTATGTGATATATGAATCTGTTCTCGCATTCCTTTTAGCTTCACACTTTACTATAATACCTATGCACATGAAATAGGGGATATATGATTTTGATCTCTATTTTCTTAGAAACAAAGAAATCTCATGTTTTATGCGATTTTGTCCTTTCATTTAATACAAAAAAGTGTCGCAAATGGGTGCAAATATGTGTCATTGTTAGCTTTTATAGCTTCCAACTTAAGTCGGCTTCTTGGCCATGATAGGGGAATGAGCATAGAGCGGCATTATTATGAGAAGAGGTATTATGTGTCTTTCTTTTATGTGAACAAAACGAAAATTATATCGTGCAAGGGCAAAGAACAATTGTAACACACATCCTTATACCGATACACACGTACATGACGTGTCATTTGTAATGTAAAACTGCGAATGACATTGTTTCATTGTAAAAGATTAAAAAACAATCGAGTCCGCTCCGCATTGCTTGCACAGATGCTCACGTTTATCGTTTCTGCATGTATGTATCACATCAAGTCACGTCGTTCATTTGATGATGCTTATTTGATAACAACACTCTACATATAGGGAAAAACAACAACTAACAACGCATCTTGGAGTGTACTCTCACGCTGTGTGCTGTGACGCAGAGAAAAGATCTCATTTAAATTTCTCAGAAGCATCATATTATATTTCTCAACTTGGAGTCAGGTACATTACATTACGATTCTCCTCCTGCTATATGTATGTGTAGAAAAATAAACGTGAAGTTATATTCCTCCTCCGTGTGAGAGTATCCCTGCAAACGAAGCCAACTCAACCTGAAGAAACGATAAGGGATCTGTCTGTCTGCCTAACTTAAGACGTGAAGGCGGCATCGGAGCCACCAAAAAAGCAGTTTGAGAATAATGTAAAATGGTTTTCCTAGCGAAACTCAAGATGTAATCTTGTACGTATCTCGACTTCCTCTCTCGTAAATGTTACAAAAGGACTACTATTTCACTCCGTCGTCCTCCGTGTCGTTTTTGGTAGACCGTTGCATTTCAGAGGCAATGTCTGTAATGTACACTTTAATGGCACTTTGTAGTACACCCTGCTTAATGCCTCATTCTCTTCTGGATACTGAATTGGAGTGGAGCAGTCAAGTAGGAGTTGTAGGTTGTAGTGGTGTGTGCCATATTATATTCCTATTCCCTACTACTTCCATTCCCGTTTTCTCTTTTATTTGGTGCTGCTTCTGATATTGGGTCATGCGGAGAAAAAGGAATTTTCTGTCTCCTCAAAAAACTAGACCAAAAACAACCTGTCTTTTTGTATACATCCCATATATGAAGGTAACGTGTGAGTTGCTAAAATATTTGCTCCTTCTATACATAATATGACAGCGCAACGTGTACCCCATGTAGCTCTATGTATACATAGCCAAAAGTATATCGCAGTTTTATTTCAGAATTTGCAAGAAAGTTGTAAAGAAACCACTGTAGTATTTTTCGCGTTATACTTATATGCATATTATCGTAGTCAATACACCTGTACATATGGGTGGTACAACACTGGATGGATGGTAGATGGAAGGAAGAAAAAGGTGTATTGCCACTTTCCATCCTTTCGGTTCAATGTAATTTACACAGGACATCATCTTTTATTTCCCCATT